>VYZU01087801.1:73106-101347 GCA_013401355.1 Ceyx cyanopectus | reverse complement strand
AAAATAAAATAAAAAAATAAAATTAAACTTTTCATTTCACACTTTTAGTTAGTGCCATGACTTATTTGGGGATTCTAATTAGAGGAATAACACACTAGGGAAAATTTAGCATTGTTCCCAGGCAAAATCACCAAGATTTTTTTACTTTAGATACATCTTCAAGCACTGAAAAACTGAAGGAGATATCCTGACCTGCAGCTTCCATTAGGACTTCCCAAGGTCTCTTACCTGTGTCAGGTTACAGAAGGAGAATGATGTGGTTGGTTGCCTACTTAGATCCAACCTCTGGAACTTCTGAGTGCTTACCAACAGGCTTAGGTTTAATTCTAAATTTAATAGAGAAACATCCTATTCCACAGGATAGATACTCAGCTTTTCAAGTTAACAAAAGGATTTTTTATGCCAAGCATGCATTATAAATTCCAAAGAGAAAAGTTTAGTACCAGGATAGAGGTAACCTATTTATGGTTAAAATCCCTATTGTGTTAATTCTTACTCTAGACCTCTTACCCTTGGTTCCTTCTGTCTCAGCAAGTCATTAAGGTTCATAAAGTCAAAACACCCAGCAGCAGGGGATTGCTGGAGTGCATACAGCTCCATATCCACATGGCTCTTCACTTAGTTGAGATCTGCCCCCTGTGCCTGCAAGAAGGACAAGAAATGAAACTTCTCATCCAAACTCCACTAAATTGGTTATATCTGCAAAGAGTTACACTGGCAAACTGAACTCTTCAGCACGTGCTCAGGCCTTTCAGAGGACAAGAAAATTCTGGGAGAGTAAATCAAAGATTCTGGCAGTGCATGGATTTTAATGTGGAGCAAGGCTGTAGCTCCCTGCAGTAGTTGTGGTGCAGCACTGAGGCCTAAAACCCAAGCAGTAGCTCTGGAAAGCCTGAATGGACCCTGGCCTGCCAGCTGAAGATTTGCCCTTTGGATGAAGTCAAGAGACATGGGAAGAGGCAAAAAAAAAAATAATTTTCAGCAGAAGCACGTGATCAGTTCCCTTATAGAAGGCAACTGTCTTCCTGAGAAATGTATACTCGGCAAAAAATGACATAAATTAGAAATTGTTAATGTTAACAAGCAGAAAGCAGCAGGATTTTGGTTGAACTGTCAGAGAATTATATAGTGGACATATAAGTTCCCCTCCTGTGTGATGCTTTATGAATAGACAGGGCACCAATTCCTACAACCAGCATGGAGACTAGACTCACTGTAAATTTGTTTCCCTTCTGATATTGCTTTTTTAATCATTTTTGCTAGGTTCCACAAAGCAAGAAATGTGAGAACAAGTGACAGAAGACAACTCAAGATTAAGAGATGTTTGGAGTAATTAATGATGTTATTGCACAAAGCAACTATATATACACAACCATATTCCCTTTCAGATGCTGTCTGTCAATAAGAGATTTTAATACCATCATAGAATCAAAGAATGTTAGGGTTTGGAAGGGACCTAGAAGATCATCTAGTCCAACCCCCCTGCCAGAGCAGGGGCACCTAGACCAAGTCACCCAGGAACAGATCCAGGCAGGTCCTGAATGTCTCCAGAGAAGGAGACTTCACAGCCTCCCTGGGCAGCCCCTGCCAGGCTCTGCCACCCTCACTGGGAAAAAGTTCTTCCTTGTGTTTCCCCTAAACCTCTTGTGCTCCAACTTGCTCCCATTGCCTCTTGTCCTGTCACTGGATGGCACTGAGCAGAGTCTGGCTCCATCACCTTTAACATATTGACAGACACTGCTGAGCTCCCCCCTCAGTCTCCTCTTCTCCAGGCTAAAGAGCCCCAGCTCTCTCAGCCTCTCCTCAGCAGGGAGATGCTCCACTCCCTTCAGCATCTTGGTGGCTCTGCACTGGACTCTCCAGTAGCTCTTTGTCCTTCTTGAACTGGAGTGCCCAGAACTGGACCAGTATCATTTGAAACATAGATGTAGAAATATGAAGAGAACTGTACACACACTGTAAAGAGAAACTGAGGTAACAAACAACAACTGAGAAATTTCTATTAATACCATCACTATAGAGCATATGGATATAAGCATTCTGATTAGTCTGGCCTGAAGGTGTATTTATCTTGTCATTCAGCTCATGAAGATCTTTGAGGGCCAGGACATTCAGATCTTCCCAAGAAGCAAGAAGCCAACATTTGTCAGAAGCATCCTTTGAAACCTTCACAACAACCTGAGGTCACCCCATTGTTTTTTAGAATCTAGATGAGTTTCCTCACTTGTATGCAGGGAGAAAATGTAGTTGTTGGACGGACTCTTATGATTTCCAGATGCCTATTGACATGCTACCCCATATTTGTCCTGTCACTTAACATCTGTGCTTGAAAAACTAGGAAAAACAATCTAATATACAGGGAAATCTTACATTGTATTTTGTTGATTGTTCAAACTGTGTCATATATATACATGATATAAAAATATATACACTTCCATAATGATATTTATACACTGTATAATAATATACACACATATATATACACATACACTGCTGGAGGACTGGTAAAGTAAAGCAGACTGTACTTCTCTGCTCTATTCTAGCTGGTTTGGGTTTTTTTTTCACATTACTGAAATAATCAATTTAAATAGTTGACACTAACATTTTAAAACAAAACTTTGTGAATATGTTTATGAGGAGTGACCCCAGCACTTACTGATGGACAGAAACCACTGATGTCTAGATTGCACAGTATGTCTAGAAAATACATGAAGTTTTTTCTTCTGTTTCTCAGGTTTCTAAGTGACTGTCAGGAACTAAATGGTAATAGGAGTAGATTTGATGTGCTCTTCACAAAAATCTCCTTATTTATTCATTCTTTATGTTAAAGTGAACTGGCCTGTCTTGATTTGTACAGGAAGAAATAGTATTATATATATTTTAATATAAATAAGCTATTTTAATATAAATAAGGTATTTTAATAGCTTATTTAAAGAAACAAATGTACTTAACTCAGCTGCCTTAACATTCTGGGCCCCGTTATGCACATGCAACTTGTAGCAGTTTCTGAGGAAGCAGATGGCTTTAAGCACAGCTCTCGTGTAGTAATTGCTGCCAAACACACGTGTGTGCACACGCAGACGTCCACACAGACAGTCCCTTCCCACAGTTCAAAGCTTGGAATGAGATGGTTTTGAAATTTCAAACATTTTCCTGCTTTGACTCAAGTTGGTATCCCATAAATTTTCAGTAATGTGCATTCCAAACAAGATATTAGCTTGTGTTAATTAAAATATTTTGATAATATTTTAATTATTTTTAGGTGTTATTATTTGTCCTAAAATGAGACATAGGGGAAAAAAAAATGTAGTCTATTTTGATTTTTCCTCCACATTTTTTGTTTTAAAAGACATGAATTGAACCTAATAATGTCTGTGTTTTTCATTTAAATGACTTGGCACTTGTTACTGAAGAAGCTTGCAGGCAAATCTGATCAGCTGTTACTTGTACACTGGGTGAGGCTTAAAAATCAGATGTGTTATTTTTTCTCATGGGAAGGAGAAGGCAGTTTCTCTGTCGGTGGTGTGGACAGAGATAAGTTTCGAGAGCAGCGAGCTGGTGTGATGAGGTGGCTGGAGCAGAAGGCTGTACTCTGCATTCTCTCCACTCCTCTGCTGCTGAATGAATGCACAATCCTCAGCAGATCGCTTGCTTTTAGTGCCTCAAGGGCAGACCTGGATGCTACGAGTGTTCTGCTGACAAAAGGACTCCTATTGTGCGTATAACCTGCGCTGGAAAAAGCGTTTCTTCGCCGGTGTAATTTAATCCAGTCCTTCCCAGTTCAAGAGCGTGGTTCCCAGGGACCGTACCTCATCCTGCTCTCTTCAAAATAAATTTCCTGGGCAGAAACTTGTACCTCACATGAAACTGAAGTTTTCCTCTCGTCAGGCATGACAGGGATGAGAACTCGGAGGAGCATTTGCGCTGCTGCATGATGATGATGATGATTCTCAGCAGAACACATTGGCTCCTTTTCCAAAGCAGCGACCAAGGCGGCTCGCTGCTCTCGGCTGTGAAGAGACACCGGCAAACTGCTGTTCTCTGCTGAAGAGACACTGGCAAACTGCAGCTCGGCTGCCCTGGGTCTGCACGGAGAAAACCCTGACAGAGACAGTGGGGCTGGGATCTCTGCTTCTTCATCTTGTTAGTAACAGGCTTGAGCAACAGAATCCGCGCTCTTTCGCACCTCTTAAAACACAGCATTTAGAGAAGTTTCCAGTAAGGGAATGAGTGTTGTCAACCAGTTAGCACAAGGCATGGGAAGGAGCCCTGAGCTCCGCACGTTGCCGGTAATTGCAGACAAATGCACCCGGGAATCCCGCGGCAGAGGCAGTGCAGTGACCTGGCGCGGTTACAGCGCGATTTAGCGACTATGTTAGAACAAATTACTCCTTCTAACCATAAGCCATTCTGTTTCACGCTTTTAATGAAGGCCTGTGACACACACTAGAATACTTCTCACCTCATTACTACTCATAAAAAGCAATGATCCATTCAAAGGCTCCTCGTACGTCCCGTATGAGATGTAAAAGAGCTCGCTCTTGCTCAATCTGGCGCAGAAGAGGAGAACTACTTCTTTCTTCAGCCTTTGATGTTGATCATTAGGATGTTTACTAGATAAAAGAACTGAAAAATTTATCTGTGTAACGTCACTGCTGTCGTGTGTTAGCGCTCTGCCTCCTGGCCCCGGCTCCCTATTTATAAATGTAAAGCTCTTTTTGCCGTTTAGGGAAGGAAAAGGGTTTCAAGGTTTCTCACGAGAGATTATTTTTTTCTCTCTGTGTATATATTTATATATAAAAAGTATATAGGAAAGGAAAAAAAAAAAAAAGTGAAAAGAACGAAATAGCCAGTGAACTTGGAGACTGGAATAAGGCAGTAAAAGAGAAACTATAAACTGAATAAAAATTAAATGAGACATGCTGACTGATAAGAAAGTTTAAAAGAATAATCAGCCCTGAATTTAAGTTAGTTACTGCACAAACACGTGTACACATACCACACAGGCACTACATGTAGCTGTGTATATATATATATAACAGGCTGTATATGTATATAACAGGTGTGCCATGGCATCCTATACCCGTGGAATACCCAAGTGTGCTGTTCTCGTTTCACCAGTGGAGACAATCTAATCCCAAATCTGTATTCACAATTGCTTAATTACTTGATTAATTACTTTAAATAATCAGTCAATAGTATGTGATTCCAGCCCATAGTATGTGATGCTTCAAAGAAACCCCATAACCACCAAAAATAATACCCTGAGTCATAATGTGCCTGTAGGAAAAGTTTCCCTCCTAATCACAAGCAGTTAGTTATGCTGGGAAGCTTGAGTATCTTAAATCTCCTGTATCTTATCCTAGGGAAGTATGATGGTTTATTGTCTGTATAAATGTCTAATCATTTCAGTTCTGGAACGCCTATCTTCAAAGTGTTGTAGCAGCATTAACTGAGCAGCCCTTAAAAGGGGAGGTGGGTAGGTATGCTGTTGCCATCTCTCCCTTTTCTTAAATACACAAAAAGTAAAGTATGGAGTGCCTCAGTTCTGTGCCCAAAGCCAAATAATGACTGCATATAAAAGCCAGAGTTAAAATACTGGAGAGCTTATGATTCATAGCCCTCCTCCATGCATGCAATAGGCTACTAAGTTCACATGCATATTGCTCACTTTTAACTAGGCAATATTTTCTTTATTATTTTCTGCTTATTGATATATTTAAAGCAATTTATGATATCATGGGGTAACAACCAGACTATGGCATCTTGACATCTTTCTCTAGAGGCAGCCCAGACAGTCTGCATTAGGTCTGTGATGGCTCTTTACAGTTTTGGTGTAGGCAACATTAGAAAAAAACCCAACAATTCATTACAAGGTGCATTGAACAGGTACTGCCTTTTCTGCATTTCTGTCTGGTGGCTATCACAACAGGCTTCTGTAAGCTCAAAAACTCTGGACACTACAATAATACAAAAATAAGCATGGAAAAGAAAACAGAACCCACTTAAACTTTTTACTGCTCAACCATCATTTATTCCATGCACTGTCAGAAAACAGTATTCAATCACCTATTGCAAAATCACAGTGACAATATTAAACACTGGGAAGCACTTAAGCCATGAACCTTCTAAATTAAATTGGCATTCTCCAGGCACTTATTCAGAAACATGACCTTGGCTTCAAATATTCTGAACACTGTTTAGCTGCATTAAAGATGTGGTAATACACTAGAAAGATCAGGGGGAATTACAAGTGCATCACTTCTGTAATAGCAGCTGCAACACTCTGGAAACTTAAATCAACACACACATACCTGGCTAGGGACTTACCTATCTTGAAAAAAGAATCCTACCAGTGAGTAGTAAATGGAAGGAGGAAGCCCATATTGTCAGTAGACATGTTGGCGGTGCTGTTCAAACTTATCTGCATCCTCCTGTATGCATCATTTTGTCTCTTGCTTGTAAACACCATTCAGATACAATTCCCAGCTCCTGTTAAGCTATTATTTGTAAAAGCTGTAAGACCAAAGAGCAAATGGATCTGCTATAAATGCTTCTTGATAACAAACACAGTCATGGTATTTGTAACTCTGAAAATATACATTTTGTTCATAATCTAGTGGTAAGAATGACACACAAACAGCATAAGCTTGAACCATTTCCAATCACAGTTGTCACTCACAGATAAAAAGGAAAAAAACCCCAAATCCAGTACAGCTTTTGGCCAATGGCTGCTTTTGATAACTATCAGACTGTGATAAATTGTTAGATCAGGGTAGGCTGATGAGAAATGTTTAGGAAAAAAAAACACATCAAAAATTCCTCTTGAACTTTGTCATAACTCAGTTGTATAGGATGCTGAGAATAAGAACTTTTCATCCTTGTTATTTCAAAACCAGTACATTTAGGTCTCAGCCTATCTTTTTTACAGCTGACGTGTATATTATTTTGTAACAAAGAAACCTGTCAGCTGCATTGGACTGTTTATTACTTTGACAACTTGATTTTGACTTTTTCTGCATGATTTGCCCAGATTAGCTTTTATTTACAGGGTTTTATGTTCTAAGATGAGGTGAAAGTAAGAACAGTAAATATATCTTTTTCCCTGACATCTCCAATAATTTTACCTGGTAAAATGTTTGGATACATAGAGCTGCAGTAAAAATGCATGATTAGTACACTCCCCTGTGGATTATGAACAGAAAGCATGTGTTGGGCTTACATACAGCCTGTGATTTACTCACAGTCACATATAAAGGTATTTGCTCTGTCTCCCCAGTGTGTTTAGTGCCCTTTTCTCATTAAAGTAGACAGATACTAACAGATAATGAAACAAATCTGTTCTGCTAAGAAAGATCTGGCTTTTGAAACAAACATACTGACCAAAGTACAAGACAACTTCCAAAAATGTTGGCAATGTGCTGTTTAGTTGTGGCCCTTGTTATACAGTGTCACAGTGATTGATTTTGTAGCATCAGATAGAAGTATTAGTAAAAATAGTTCTATATTTTCAAGACAAGGTGTTTGAGGTTCCATGCACGGCATAAAATGATAATTCTCTGCATAACCATCAGCATAAAATGGATTTTAACAAAAGCTTAATAGAAACTCTAGAGTCCACAAAACTGCACAGAGTAAATTCAGGGTTAACAAGTGAAATGACTGTCTGATAACTGTGCAATTCATCCCATCCCATAACAGTGTAAAGGGCAGGTTTTTATCAGGACTGTTGTTATTTTAAAGCATGATGCTGATCTTTTGCAGCAACTCCTTGCTCCCCCTTGCAGGGTACACAGCAAATGGAAGAACACAGCAGTGTGAACACACGCATCTCTCTCTCTGAAAAGCTCCTTTTCACGAGTTTCATCAGACTCGGGGACTCGTGTTGGGTTTACAAGCTTCTCAGCTGGACACACGGCCGAGAGGATCTCGAGAAAAGCCCGTGTGCTCCAGGACAGCATGAGAGAGCCTCAGTAGATGGCACCCTTCTCTCTGAGTCGAGGGGAGGCAGCGCGCAGGCTGCAGCTGGGGCTCCAGAAGTGGAAAAGGAAAACAGCAAAGCTGTCGTGGCTGCAGCCAAGGGGCTGCTCCTGCGCCTGGTGCCAGGGGCGTGTGCCACGTGTGATGAGCCACGTGTGATGTGCCAGTGCTGGCAGGAATCTCCACCGTCCCAGTCAGGTCGGTGGAGATGAGCGGGACCGCTCCGGTGCGGGTGTCTCCTCAGCAGGGGCAGCCTGCGGGGCACAGGGCTCTGGTTCTGGCAGTGAAGCCGGCAGCAGGCAGGCAGTGCAGGAGATGGAGTCTCCTGCTCTGGAGACACTTAAGACTCACCTGGATCTGTTCCTGGGTGACTTGGTCTAGGTGATCCTGCTCTGGCAGGGGGGTTGGACTAGATGATCTTCTAGGTCCCTTCCAACCCCTAATGCCTGTGAGATGCGCTGTGATCAGGGGTGAGGTTTTCCTACATTTTCCTGCTTTCCAGGCTGCTTAGGACTGCAGCTTGAAGAAGAATATATTATTATTATAAGCAATAGATCAGCTTGTTTGCTGCCTCTGACTGAATTATTGAGAGTTGGGGATCAAAGGATGTTTTCTACTAATCACTGGATTACTGATTTAAAATTGGAATCTCTTTAAGCAAAGATATTTTAGTAATAAAATAGATGTGCAAGTTGTGCTAATTTGTTTCTGCTGGTACTACATGTACCCATCACACAATTTTCTCTGAGACACTACTAATGCCTTCCTGACGGAGTTCTAGAAAATAATCAATAGTTCTGTGATCATCTGGTTTTAGTAATAAGTGCCATGACAGGTTAGATGGAAGGTGAGCACATTTTCAAAATCAAAAAGGGGCACTTTTGTGGCAGTATTTTCTACAGTCATGAAATACTCAAGTGCTCTGTATTCTGGCTTCTTTCTTTGATCTGCTCTGCCTGGGTCAGAAGAGCTTCACCTGGAGCAGATCAAAGCAAGGCTGAGCAATGCCTCTTCCTCCTGAACCTCTCTCCCCTCCACTTCCCTCTGCTCTACGCCTCTGGAAATCACCAAAAACCAAGGGAAATTAAGGGGTCCCTCCCCCACAAGCAGCATCTCCTCCAATCTCAAGTGCAGAATTTAATGTCTTGATCAGCCAGGGCCATCAGGTTGCCAGGCTCACTCAGGCTGCAGAGCTGCCACTCAACAAGTCATGATGGGATGCCAGTTGCCCAGGAACACCCCCCCTCCGTGTCCACAGCCTGGCAGCACCAGCAGCACCAGGATGAATTTCAGCAAAACCATCCAGTTGGGTCAGACCTCTCATAGGCATAAAATTAGCCCCATTGAAATGGGGTGATGGTAAGCACACAATGTCTGTGCAAAGATGAAGTTATTTTGGGGAGGGGGAATAATTAATAAAATAGTGTAATTTTTTCCAGTGGAATAATGAAACAGCCTAAGTGATGATAAAGATTTTCCTAGTAGGGATTTTCTAGCAGAAATAAAATGAAACATATTTTAGAAAGAAGAGAGGAATACAAAATATTTCAAGCAAATGAAATTGTATTACAAGTAAATGAAGTAAATTACAAGTAAATCAAATAAAAATTACAAGTAAAATGGCTAGAAGATGATAGATTTGCTAAAAAGCATTTTTTTCAAGAATATATGTTAAATAGTAAGTTAAAATATGATAATGACAGCCATACCAACATATTTCTTAGGGTTTTTTTTAACTTCCAACAGAATTTTATACAAATGGAAGAGAAAAAAAAAAAGGCAATAATATCAGGGTGCTTCTGATCTGTGAAAACCATAGAAAATTTTGTAAAATTACTTTAAAATGGCTTTGCTGCAGTCAGTTATCTGATAGCCTGACTGCTGGTGATAGAGACCAGGTATGTCTTGCTGACATTTCCCAGCTTCAAGGGAGCATCCGTGTGATGTGGCAATAGGGGGTAGATGTGGCTGCTGGGCCAGCAGTGAAGCAGTTAACAGTGAGAGAAAGGAACTGTCTGCAGGAATGGGAGCTGTCAAAAGCTTTGCCACAACTTTACAGAGGAAAGGGATCTTGCTTTAGCTCATTTAGTGGTGAAGGCAGGCTTTCTATTGACAATTGGTTGCATTTCTGGGCATCACTTGCAAAGCATCCTCCAATAGCAATGCACAAAGAATTTATAAGCAATGCTCCATATGTATACATCACTGAAAACACTGATTTAAGTCACTCTTGTGGTTGGCCAAGGCTCTGAACAGCCTGGACTAGTTGAGGGTGTCCCTGCTCACTGCAGGGGGGCTGCACTAGATGCCCTTTGGAGGTCCCTTCCAACCCTAAACATTCTAGGATTCTTGTCCTTCTTGTACATTAAATTTTTTAATTCAGAATAGGGGAATCTTTGGGGAATCTTCCCAGCATTGGAGGCACTGCACCAAACTTTGCTCCTGTTTGCAGTGATGTAAACACCAGAGTTTGGTACATCCTACCTCAGGAGCCATTTGGTCTAAATGGATATTGTCAGATTAAGCCTCACTAAACGTGTAGCTTTGGAACAGCTGTCAGGAATGCACAAACTGCAAGCACAGGAGTGAAATTGCATGCTCTGTACTGATATAAAAGGAATCCCCAGATGTTTTCCTTTTAAAAATAATGTGGACATCTCTGGCCTGGAAGGCTTAGACTCATTTGGAAGTTGGGAAACCAGGCAGGTGGTATTTGGGCTGCAATTGTTAATTTTTTGCAAAGTTCAGCATCCCTTCTCCTGAACAGTTTTATTCTAGTTCCAGTGTCCCTTTGTCTACAAGGCACGGATGAGGTAGAGCTGTTTCCATGAATCATCTGAAGTATGTTCTAAAGCAAACTCTGTACTGAAATATATCTTAGAATCAATTTAACAATATTGTGACATCTATGAAAATGTACCACTGACATGAAATTTCATTTCCATTTAAGTAATAATATTTGTACTAAGGTATGAATGGATTCTTTCGACTGAATGAAAACCTAGTAAGATAGAGAAAGGATGTTCTATATTTGCTCAAAAACATTTCCACAGCCAAAATTTCCTTACAAATTTCTTTTTCACTTATTTTCTATCCTGAAATGCAATGTTTACTGCTTCCCTTGCTTCTTACAGTTAAAGAATGATTTCAGCTGTTCTAATTATGCCATTTAAAGGCCCTGGGAAGAACTGGCTTATGGCCAGTACTAGTATCTTTTACCTAAGTATGATAGAGCAATAGCAGATGTCTGAACACTCTTAAATTGGATATGCAAACCTAACAGTAGGGAATATTCTTTAGCTATGTATTCGAGTCAAATGTATATACACACAATTGGAAATTCTGAGATAACTCCTGATTTTGTTGTTTCCTCGGGGCTGTAAAACTCCAGGAATTTCTGCTACAGAAACACTGTGAGCATCATACCAAACAGCCAGCACATAAAACACACAAGCATTAAAGAGAATAGGGATGTGATCCAGAACACCTCCCTTCCAGGGAAGACTGTCTCATCCTGATCCACAGCTAGGCTCCTTCTTGCTCTGATTTCATCAGTTTTGCAATTTCAGGTCTCCAGCGGCCCAAGGTTGCCTGGAAATGATCAGGCTGCACTCCAGGCAGAAGGGAGATGGGAACTTGAACCTTCTCAGGCTTGGGGTGGACAGCAGTGCAGCTCTGCCTCTTGGTGAGTGCTCCAACCACCCAGCTGGAGCTTGAAAAGGGTTTGGGTACCTTCTTTGGCCCTTGTTTACATTGGTTCCCATTTCTAAAATTAAATGATCGCAGCATGGAAGACATGAAATAACTTCTTCCAGAAGCTGCCAGCTGAGCCACTTCTTGGCATTTCCCACTGCCTGACTCCAGCATTAGTTTAGCTGCCTGTTCTGAGCATCTCCACACCAAAATACTGCCATGACTATGGAACAAGGAACCTACTTCTCACACCTTTCCAACAGTTTAGGAGTTTTATATGCAGCACGGTGACACTGCTTCCTCCTAAGAGTAATCACAAGCTCTTTCCTGAGTTACAAAAGATTCAGGGGACATTTGTATCACTTTAAGAACTCGTGGGGACCTGAGACTGTGCTCATGAAGTCTGCGTTTGTTTTCTGAGAAGAAAACAACCTCGAAGATGACTTTCACATTTCCTCTTGGCTGGTGACTGGCATATCCCCAGGCAAGTAAGTCTTACTGGGTTATTCTCACATGTTAAGGTGATTGGTATAGTTCAATGGTACCACAACAGTTCAGACACTTAGATCTTAGTATACAGAGTCTGAGAAGCATAAAATCAGAATTGTTCTGGTTGAAAGAGACCTTTCAGTTCATCGAGTTGAACCATTAAGCCAGCACTGACAGGTGACCACTAACCCATGTCCTTAGGCACTAACCACATCTGGCTCCAGAGATGGTCACTCAAACACTTCCCTGGGCAGCTCCAGAGATGGTCACTCAAACACTTCCCTGGGCAGCTCCAGAGATGGTCACTCAAACACTTCCCTGGGCAGCTCCAGACATAGTCACTCAGCCACTTCCCTGGGCAGCCTGTTCCAGCGCTTGACAACCCTTTTGGTGAACATTTTTTTCCTGACATCCTAAAGAAACCTCCTCTGGAGCAACTTGAGACTATCTCATCCTATCACTTGTCACTTGGGAGGATACCCACATTGCTCACTACAATCCCCTTTCAGGTAGTTGTAGAGAGCAATAAGGTCTTCCCTCAGTCTCCTTTTCCCCAGGCTAAACTGCCCCAGTTCCCTCAGCCTCTCCTTGTAAGACCTGTGCTCTGGACTCCTCCCCAGTTTTGTCACCCATCTTTTGATGCACTCGAGCACCACAAAAGCTGACCACGGTATCTGGGGTGTGACCTCACCAGTGCTTGTGCTGTTTCACTTCAGTTTTGTACCCTGAGTGACAGCCAGGGGCAAGCCAGGCCCTGCAGCTCTCCCCGCTCTAACTGCTCGTGAGCGCAGAGACTACCTTTGATTGCTGATGTGGGTCTACTGCTGCCGCTGTGGATTAGACCATAAACTGTTTACATAGCAGCCTTTTGTTACAGGTTTTAAATCTTCTTGGGCTGCCAGTGTGAGGCGGAGGCTGCCAGCTGGCAGACAGAGAGGTGCTTGTGCTCCAACTGTTGGAGGTAATTAACAGCCCCAACTGTCAGAAGGTGACAGCCGGCAGAAAGTTCCTGCCCTGGGGTCACAGCTGGATTCCGGCAACTTGCTCCTTGATTTACCAGTAAAACTAATAACGTAAGTAATATCGGTATTAAATTATCAAACAAGGGAGACTGAGCCCAAGCTGTATTTTCTGCCCCCGTATTAACAAGCAAAGAAAATTAACATTCATATTTTTAAGCAAATAAGTAAGATGGATTCACTTCTCGGGAACGAAATGACCAAAAAACGAGTCCAGTAAAAATTTGGTGGCCATAAATATCAGGATGGTTGCAGACCATAATACTGTTTGGTTAACCATTTCCTGAAATTGTAGAAAAATACACTAATATCTAGTATTAGTAATCTGGGCATCCGAAACTTTTTATTTAAGTGCTATACTCAACATTAGACTTGCATTTGCTACAAATAATTGGGTATGAATGGAAATGTATAAATGGTTAATTTTGCTAAAATAATTGCTTATTTATTTTTAAAAGCATTACTAATTGATCAGAGCACTGTGCTTAGCTTCAACTTTGTCCAAGAGCAGGGCTTAGCTTCAACTTTGTCCAAGAGCAGTAACAGTAGAGTCAGACAGTCATAAGTGCTCCTTTTTTTTTTTTTTAATTGGAAGCACAAATATTAATTCTTGGCACTTTTACTCCATGGCAGTCAAAGCACTGCATATTCAGTTGAATGTTGGGACACAACTGTATTTGTGGGTCTTTTCCTCCAAACTTACAGTATCTGATGACAATGAAACTCTCAATGTACTTAATGTGATAATCTTCCCACTGGAGCTTCATTTTATAATGTTAAATACACACTTTTGAAACTTTGAGGTTGTTTAGGATGGACAAAAGAACTTCCTATTTGGGCTGGATGTGAAAAGCAACAGATCTGTTCACTCAGAGCTCCTCCTCTGTTCTCCTGGGCACTGCTCTGTATGTCTCTGTGCAAAAAATCCCAAGGCTATCAGACCCACATGGATCTGAAGCAGTAGAGATTAAGGAGGTTTGCAGTTTTTGCTCTACATAACCTCTGACATTCTTTTTTTAAATGACAAATGTCTTAGGAATGTCTCATAGAATTATAATTTGATCATATGCATTCTTAAACTTCTCTATTTAATCAGCTCTTACTCAGTGTGCCAGGGTTTCAGTTTTGGGGAAAAAAGGCAGTAGAGCACAAGGACTCCAAGGCCACAGACATATTGCATTATGAAGAAAAGGAAACAAAGCTGTTAAGAAATACTATAGAAACAATTTAAATTCCAAAAAGAGGGGTTTGGGAAATTATTTTCTTGAGAACAATGCTTACTGGACAAGATGCTAGTTCTTTTTGCAGAAAACAATTCATTTTGACCAGCCTGATATGGTGGAAGGACTTTTCATATTAATATTTTATCTTCATTATATCCTACAGCTATCTTCATCTACTGTAAGGTGGTGTAAATTGGCTTCTGGGAAGATACAATGATTGATGTTAGCTGAACATTTGGCTAAGACCTTAATCTGTAAAGAACTGTCAGTCAGAGGAAACAAAAATTCTTCAGTTGTATATTGGCTCTTACAGTGGTTTATTCTGTGAGCTGTAAGGTATTTTCCTAAATCCTTGAATGCCAACCAGAACAGCAGACAGTGATACTTCCCTGGAGTATCTTCACACGCATACATCTGACAACTAAGTTCTAGTTGTGCTCTCCTTTACCCAGACTTTGAAGTGTGAATAACAATGAATTGGGCTCTTCCTTTTTATGAAGTGCTTTGATATGCAAGAAAAGTCATACTAATAAGTAAAGTTTCCAAAATGATTAGCATTAGTGATGGTTAATTAGAAACAACTCCTGAAAGTTTCATCACTATTTATAATCAGATCACATTTCAATACAATTTTTTTTAAGACCTGATTCCACACCATTTTAACTTAATGGGAGATTTCCCATTGATAGCAGTGGGGACAACATCAAACCCTAAGGGAATACTAACTAGCCATAAGAAAAATTTGTTTTGGGTAGTGTTAGCTTATAAATAAACTTCTTGGCCCATGTGTTCATCTATTATAGAAAACTGAGAAAAACTGCTGGGTAAATTATATTTCCAACTTTGTGACTCTTTCTGTACAGTATATTTCAAGAAGAATAATTGTGAAAATAAAGAAAAAAAGGATTTAAAAATTAAATTAAAACAAAATGAAAAATTACAGAGAACAATACTTAGAAAGTCTGAATTGACAGCAAATTCCCTTTGGCTAGAGAAAGAAACTTTACCCTGCAAGTGGAGCCTTCAGGCCACACAGGAGCCTTTACAAGGAAACACAGAGTAACCCACCAATAGTAATAGGAGAGATGCTGACAGTCAAAGAAGCCAATAAATAAACGTTAGATACCCTTTTTAGTTCATTAAAATGAAAAATGTCTAAGAGGTTGAAAAGAGAAAATAGTTCTGTTATAAAAACCACTTTTTTCTAAAACTACTATAGATTAGTAATACCTAATCTCTAGAGTTTTCCACTGTCTTCTATCCATCCAGAGCTTTCCCTTATTTAAGTTCAAACTTCACTTCCTAAGCTGTCATAGCCCCAATTTTATTTTTTTTTTCAAAAAGTATACTGTGT
The DNA here is from genome assembly GCA_013401355.1 of Ceyx cyanopectus. Classification (NCBI taxonomy): domain Eukaryota; kingdom Metazoa; phylum Chordata; class Aves; order Coraciiformes; family Alcedinidae; genus Ceyx; species Ceyx cyanopectus. Next base: position 85,588 of record VYZU01087801.1, on the reverse strand, counting down.
GACATATTCTTTAGGTGGAATATTTTTCTTTTCCTATTTCCTGAAAAAAACGTTATGAATTTATACTGCTACCAGTTTTCATGCTATGTTCTTCCTCTTCCATCATTCCCTCTTCCTCCACAACAGGGCAAAACCTCAGGCTGCAGGGATTTATATAGGTGTTTAAGTAGTGAAGTAACCTGAGTAGTTAGAGAATCTGCAGAGATCAAGGTTTGGGAGCACCAGAAAAAGACAAATGTGGTGCTTGTTCCCAGAAGTTGGAAAAGGGAGAGCCAAGAACCATGGAAGAGACAGCCTGACTTCAGATGATTGGAAACTAAGCCAAGCATCTGATTCTAAGCACTTTAACCAGTGATAAGGAACATTTTAATGTCTTCATTAAAACAGTCAATACTCTGTTGCATTCGTATTAATCTCATTGGAAAAAAGCAAACAAACCAACCAACCAACCAACAGGAAAATCACTTTCCTAACTGGTGCTGCTGTAATGATGGTGCAGAAGAGACTGGAAACCAGTATGTGGAAAGGCTTTATCAGCTACAGTTCTACTGAACTCTGTCCTGAGTCTATCCCTGTGCAGTCATTTAATTAATGCCTTGGGTGGTACAAAAGGCAGTAAGTTTATTAAGTTCTTATATGATACCAAGCTGGGAGGAGTGCAAGCATTTTGGAGGACAAGGTTAGAACTGAAAATAAGCAAGACAAATGGGAGAAGCTATAATAAGTAGAAAGTAATTCAATCAAGACAAATAAAACATTTAAGTAGGAATAATCAGCTTCATAAATACTGTATGAGAAATGACTGGCCTGAAGAGCAGCCCTACAGAAAAGGGTCTGGATGTTACAGGGTACCACATGAGTCAGAAGTGTTTTAACGTTTCAATCAAGCAAATATCATGATGGGAAGTATAAACACAAGTATGTACAGCACCCAGTTGTGCCATTGCTTTATCAAGATTGAACAAGGTCAGAATAGGATTAAAAAAATTATTATATTTTTTAAGAGGTCAAAAAAAAGTTAATTTTAAGGAACACTTGCCACAAGGGATTCTTTGAGAGAAGAAAAGACTGAGATGAGACGTAGCTATGTAAAATATTACTGCAAAGGAAACAAATATATTCAATTACTCTCTGTGTCTACTACAGGAAGGAAAATAAGTAATGGAGTTAACATGAAGCAAGGGTATTTAGGTTGGATTTTTTTCCCTTATTATCTATTCATAAGGGTATTGGAAAAGACAGTGGACTAGATTACATAAGGAGGCTGTGGGATCTCTATTTCTGGATTTAGAATAGAATGGGCTAGGTCAGCCTCTATCAGGAATGTTTTTGTTCTAGTTTATTTTTAGGACTATTTTGGAGGCTGAAATAGATGACTTCTGAGAGTCTCTCCTAAGTTCACTTTTTATGAAAGTGTGTCTGTTACCTGAAGAATTGAATAAATTTAGTAAATATATTTCTCATGAGATGCAGATACTGTGTGGATTTCAAATCAAAAGAAGCAGCCATGTGAATTCCTGCTGGAACTGCAAGAGCTGTGTAAGAGTGAATAATGCACAGTCCAGGACTGCTAGAAAGGATTGCTCATCCAAACCCCTGAACTCTGTACAACATCTAAAAGGCATCTAGAACAAATCCATTGGACCAAGTCATAATCCCATCACAGTCAGCAGAAAAAGCCTCATTGATTTCACAGGGACCAAGACTCAGTCTTCTTTTTCAAAGATATGAGTTACATAATGTAAAATATGCCATTGTGTCCATTGTTATTAAACTGATATGCACAAATATAAATATTTCACAGTAATATCTTGATGTCAGCTTGTCACTTGGTGGAATTCATTGTGGTGAGCTCAACAAACCAAAATGATACTAGTCAAGTAAATCTATCTGCAAGAAATATTTATTAAGAAGTCTGAAATCTTAATTCCCTATTGCCTTTATTTCTTTACAAACTTGTATAAATGAGGAAATAGAACCAAAGGCCTATTAGTAATAGTTATTTCCTAATTGCAGTGGGAAGCATCCTGCATGTTTAAATAAATATTGTTAACTCTGACCTCTTGGTTTGCCAGGACTGATAAGGCAATTGTTTGACCTATATGAAGCACATACAGTATGCATGGACTGAAAGCAGCAGGAAAACAGGAAACAATAAATCAGAAATTAGAGCACTGATTGTTGTGGCTAATTACATCAGACTTCTGCTTAATTTCTCACTCTGTCATTCTAACCTGATTTTCTTGCCAACAGACTTTGCAAATTGCTGGTGTCACGTACATACAGCAAATAATAATCTTTAGTTACTGTGATTGACAAATGAATGAGAAGGAGAACATACTTTATTATGGAAGAATGAACTGTGACACACACCAGATACCTGCTCAGATGCTCTTTTAATTCACTTACCTAGATATGCTGCATGATACATTTTGCCAGGACCACAGGTTTTGGCATCACAACAGCATAATTTAATTTGTAGCATGGTTTGATAATGCTAGACAAAGAAGGAAAAATGAGGCTGTACAAGGAGAAAAATAGCACAGACTGATTTCCACAGCAAGAGGTATAAAGTGGTAACTAGAAAATTTAAATAAGTTCTGAAAATGATATGCTTAGAATTAGGCATATTAATCAGCATGATGGTCAATCTTGATGCTACTGTCCTCGTACAGCACACCAGACAGCTTGGTGTCTTAATATTATCTCTTTTTACATTATTCCACTTTCAAACTATACTATCTTTTTCCTGTTTCATCACTGCCATCAGCATCTTCAGCTGGCACAAATTAGCACAGCTTTCTTCAAGCCAGTGGAACAGTAGCAGACATTTTAACGTGGCTGGGAACATTTGGTAGAATATAAACAATTCCCTTTTTAGTGTCCAAATGAAAAGCTGACCCTTCTGATCCAAGTAAAAGTCACTAGCACTCGTGTTATGCACTTTCTGTAAGGTGTATGCTTTTCTTTAGGCCAGCAGGTTGCTGCCATTGTTTTGAGAGACACTGTGACACGTGGTGTAGTCAGTGATGGAGTGAGATGCAATTTTCACTTTCCTCAATGTCTGTTAGACTCCCATCAGCATGAAGTCAAAGCTAATAGAGCCAAGCAGGCACACTGGAGAAGTACCAGAATATTATATCATCATTGCCTTTAACAGGCTGTGCCTCGTGTATTATGTGTTCTGAAACTGCCTGTAACATTTAGCAAAGAAACATCTGGGAGAAAATAAACCTCCAGTCCAATGTAATGTTTTATTCTTGTATAAATAATGCTCTTTTGAGTCTTAGGGATTACTCTTCCCCACAACTCTTGTCATGTCTGCTTCACCCTGTTCCTTTTTTGTAAGAACCAAGCCCTAGGAATCAACCATTTCCACAAGTCTTCTCAACTCTTCCCTGAGGGCCTTCACATCACCTGAGCTGACTGCCATGGTGCAGGTAGTTCATACTGGGCTGCAGTGCTTGGCAGGTTGTAGGACTTTCTGAGTGATGTTTTCTTCCCTTCTTGAGAATAACATAATCATTCTTCCTCTCAGATTTCCTGTATTACAGCAATGGTATAGTATATATATAATGGTCTTGTAGTGCTGTCTTTAGGAGTCAATTTCTGGATTAAATTAATGCCTATGTACCACATTATGTGTTTCTATATGCAGTTACAGATTTAAATGTTCAAGTTTGGTTTTGAGTTATATTAAATTGTAATAATTTATAATCCTCAAATCTTTATTCTTCCAAGGCATAACACATTTATTTAGCCTTTTCTGCCTGCCCTTCAATTTAAACAGTTTATTCAGATTAGTGTTTTGTCAGAACTGCTTAGTTTTCCCTGACCATCTGCCTCATTTCTGCTTTTTGTATTGATAGGTTGATGATCATCTCTTTTAAAACTGGAAACAAAACCCAAATCTTATATCTGGTATACTGACATAAATAGGTATGCCAGATCAAGTATAATATTTAATAGGCATTAAACCTTACTGGCAAGACTTTTTGCTTTACCAGTTATGATAAGACAACAGTCTTCCTGCAGCCACAAGACCATTGCCTTATCAATACAAATAAAGCAGCAACAGCACAGCACAGCACAGCTTGCTGGTGGCTGCACTGGGACACATTAAAACACTTTATATTGTTGGGGGAGCCAGCTAAGAACACTGAGGTACCCACTGGTCTTTCAGCAATGTAAGCACCAAACCAGGGATTTGCTGCTCCAATAACCTCAGGAGATACTGATAGTGTAGAGAAGCCCTGTAAAAATTCCAGTTACTTTCTGATTTCCCTGCTGTTATCTTGTGGAATTCCTGGCCTTGTTTTGGAGGCAGCCAGTTCATCCATCTCCATATAGAAGACAAGTGCAGTCTTGTTTGCAGCATTGCTATCAAAGCCTAATGCATGGATAAAGCAAACAAACAAAACCCAAACCCAAAGCTATTTTAACTGCAGCAGAATAGCTGGGGAACCTGCTGACTGCTTCTCTTTATGCATGACAGCTAATGGGACTATTGATGGATTTGGAGTGTATTCTTAAACCTCCATCATACAGCCAAGCTTTCATTGTGTGAGTGGATCCCCATCTCCTGTCTGTTGGTTCTGCTGTGTCCTAGTTGAAGAAGCTTTAAGCACAATCCTGATCAATGTTTTAACATCAAAGGAAGACACAGAGGAACCAAACGTTGAGAAAACAGAACTTTCTCCTGACTTGTCTTGGTGTAGAGTGTATCCCACAAAGTTATAAATACGGGAAAAGCTTTAAAACTAAGCACACAGAACCACAGACATCACACATGTATCAGCAGCTCTCTCTAGAATAAAATGAATCCTGTTCAATATAGCAGAAATCCACTTCATTATTTTTTACTTTATAGCCATAAGAATAGTTTTAACTAATGAAGTAGCATGCAAGTTGCTTTCTGAAACTCAAAAATGAATCAAAACTTATAAATCCATGCCTTTCTGTTTGTTGCATATAATTCCCACCTGTTTGCCTCTTAAGATAGATTTTGACCTTTAACATCAGTGCAGAAAAATCTGAAAGCTGCCTCTCTGAATCAGGCTCTGTACAGAAGTCCTATAACTAGACCACCCCTTCTCAGGTAAGAACAGCCATTAAACCCTGTGAATTTTCACAGTGGATAAGCCCAGATTAATTTGAGCCAGGTGTTTGTCTAACCCAGTGCATGGGAACATTCCCAGTGTCCCCTGGCTGTTTCTTCTGTGGTGGTCCAGCCTCAGTACCCTCTGGACTCTAATCTAAAACATGTAAGAGTACCAGCTGGTGCAGGACTCTGTAGACAGATTTTTGTTACGCTGTTTGTGTTACTTTGATGTATTCTTTTGCTTTGTGTATGAATACGTCTAGAAGTAGGAGGAAAACATGAAGAGCCATGTGCTGGAATTACAAATGTCAGTCTCTTATTCAATTTTACAGTCACAAGTCCTTGATTTTCTATTACAGATGCAAAGGGAGGTGTCGTTATGGGAAAAAAAAAAGAAAATAAATATATAGAGGCAACTGTACCTTCATTTGCACATATGTAACTCTTGCTGAAATCATTTTGTTTGAGCAGATATCAGAGAAGTCTGAATCTGAACCATTAGTCTTTACTTGTATATCACACATTTAGGTTAATTTATACTTTATTTTAAAGACAAGTAGATGAACATTAATGGCTAAGTAATTGAATGTTAAGTCAGTATTGGTATGGATGTGAGAAACCTGCATTATCCTACAAAACCTGCCCATAATATTAAAGGCATTTTATTTAAAAACTCCATTATTTCACCATATTTTACTGGACTGAAATTCTCTGAGAAGAGCAACTTTTGCAGTTAATTTATGGCTCAAAATGTGAGTTTCCCCACACACCCCAAAACCTGTACGACTGAAGTACATCTCTACAGTTATTCAGAATAATCTGAAGTGTAGTACAGGACTAAAAGGTGCTCCCACATGCCAAGCTCATTGGAGACACAATAATGCATTGGCAAGATCAAGAGATGTAACAGTGTGGGCAGCAAAATATTTCAAAAGCACAAGATGAATCTTCAGGGTCTGATTATCCTCCCACAGCACTACAGACTGGCAGCTAATAGAATTAGGCTGGTTTTAAACATCTATAACTGAATTGGGCCCTGTATAATCAGAAAGTTGGCCTATCACAGACCAATTTGGTTCGTACCAATAATCCAGTGAAAATCCAGGGATGCATCTGGAAACTCATCATTCTATGTGAGATGAGAATCAGGTCATGCCTGAAAATTGTAATTAGACATAAACTGAAAGAAAAATAATGTTGGAAAGAGCCTAAAGCTGAGCTTACTGCATCTGGCAAGGCAATGTTTAGTTGTGTAGTCATACTTGTGTCAGGACTGTTGTGGGGCTGTAACATGCACAATCAAGACTGATTTTGAGCTGTTTGACACCATGCTAACGGGAGTGTAAATGTATGGAGCAGAATGATTCAGAGCTGTGAACAGAACTATCTCAGCTACCACAACCTCGGGCTGAGACAGAATGGCCACTGATTTTAAACACAAAGCTAGTGATTGAGTCGTGGGCAACATTTCACTTGGACCAATTAATGATGAAAGCTGCAATTGCCTCTAGACTATTCCATCTTTCTTCTTCAAATCCCAGCATATAAAGCTATTACAAACAATGGAAAGAGCCAAGAAGTTCAAACAGATTTCAGGTACTTCACAGATCAGACCCTGCCTTCACAGATTTGTTTAGTCCTATCTTTAAGTGGCTCTGAGTAGCCATATTTTTTCAGGAAAATAATGAATTTATTTACATATTCTTGAATTTCTTATCATTCAACCTATTGTGAAGGAGAAAAGGTAATCTTTTCTACCTGGTCTGTAATGCCTGTTCCTGGAAAGATTTGTATTTCAAATTTATACCATCCCTTAAGTGAGATGCCTCATCCTGCCTTCAAGATAAGATTCCAGGCATTGCTCAGATACTTGGGTATAATTTATTGTAGCCACACAAAAGTCAGATATAAATCCTTTTGGACCACGATGCCACAAACCAGCAGTTCAAAGTTCAAAGAGGGAGGCCGACAGATGCAATTAAGTTATCACTGTTGGGATAACTGTAACCCTTGCTGTGCTTTTAGCACTTCTGGGATCCTAAAAATTGTGAAATGCCTAAAAAAAAAAAAAGCATTCTCCTCAACACTACCTATATTCTCATTGCATAAATCACAGCAGTTGGAGTAAAATACATTCAGTGAATGATTTCCTGCCACTAAGAAAAAAAAAATCCCAAATCTTGTTTCCTGATGACTACAAACTTCTCTTGACAAACCTCCAGTGCCAAATGTGGTTTCCATTTACTGTTTTGGGATTTATTTGTCTATGCCAAAGTTCAGGTGTGCCAGCTCTTTGTAATAAGCCATTTGGATGAAAGCTTGGCTAGCTCAAAGGATTCTGATGTATTTTATTGCTGCCTTTTAAGATTATTGTTCAGAAATACCAACTCTAATTTTGAAATCAATTAGCCATGCAGTCTGATGAGGTGTTGGCCCAGCTCAGGTTCACACCCGCTGTCCACAGATTATTGTTAAGTTGAGTCAGGTCCTTAGTGCTGCTCTGCATTGCAGGCATCTGGTGTACACATGTTTGATGTCCTCACAAAACGATGCTGATGGCTTAAATGGCAAGGCTCTAATGAAGAAAGCCTAGCAACTCTGCTGCTGTTTGCCAGCAAAACATGACTTTTACAGGGCTGTGTAAAAGTCTCTTTTCCCCTTGTTTAACTCTTCCATCTGAAGAGAATATAAATCTTCCATGGAGACTGGAGATTCAGCAAGGATGATGAGAATAGAGACTCGAGGCTCTGCTATTGGCACACAGAAGGAAAATCCTCTGGGCTCCTTCACCTTCCTGACACCTGCATGGCCAATACAGCTGTGTGCTCCACAGCTCTGCCTCTGGAGGGATGGGCATCTGCCTGCCCAGCCAATGAGCTCCCTAGAGGGCAATGAGATGACAGAGCCAAAAAGAGGGCACTCCAGCTTCTCCAGGGAGAGGGAAGTGAAGGAAACCATCCAAATCAGCTTAGGTTTGGTTTGCCATTACATGCCATCTCCTGGTAATCCAAACAAAGAATAAGCACACAGGGTTATTTTCTATTACATCTTCACAGCCTAGGAAGTTTTCCTGCAGTTCTTCCTGTTTTGTCCATAAGATCTAATAACAGAACCTCAGAGACATAAAATACAAAAGAAAAACAAAAGCCCAAAACCACAACCTTTGATTGGGTTCTTTAATATAGATAAGGTAATTAAGTACTTATTCCCTCAGATTAAGTCTTCTTTGAAATCCAGTTTTTCCTTTTTTTTAAACCAAAAAAATATTCCATCAAATTCACCAGGAAGAACAGCTGAATATCAGCAATGTCAGCCATACCAGAGGAAGAGGAACAGCAGGGATGTGTGATGAGTTCTTTGTATCCATTATCATGCTAGTCCATCTCAAATGAGAGATGCTAAACTACTGGTCTAAACATCTCAAAAGAATTTACAAGTATTGCATTCTGTCTTCAGAGCTGGAATCATTTATCAAAATCAACCCATCTGCAACATTTTGGAGAATCTTAAGTACACGAAGCCTGAATTTGATCCAACTTTCTGTTTTTTTCAAAGCCAAAAGCATTTTGGTTTTTGCTTACATTAACTATCATGATCATGTGGTCACTTAGAACCACTGCCCTCTGTGCTAAATAGAATGAAAGGGATAAATGTAAACAATTAATCTAACTCAAAACAATTAGGGATGAAAATGTAGTTCTTATCTGGTCAAGTAGATGAACACAGCAGGTGAATTATCTCTCTATAGAATATATGTATATATAACCAGAAGTATCTGATGCCTCTGGCTGACTAATATTGTGACCTGGAGATCAGTGCCAACCCGACATTAGAAATCAAGATAATAATTATAAAGTGGGTGCATTTTTCCTCTTCTGATTCCTTTTTGCTCCTGCTTAGACACACCATGTCTCACATAGTCTTGTATTGATGTAGCTCATCTTTAAGATCACTTCTGAACTATATCAATTTACAACTCTGAAAACCAACCACCTTTTCAGTATACTCATAAGCTGTACTTTAATGCAATGATCTATTGTAATTCTGTGAATGCCACACTCCTGGAATGGAATATTATGTGAGGCTATGCATTTTTATTATGCATTCTGTGTTAATGCTCTTTTTACTCATATAAACGAGTGGAATATTGTGCTGATGGCTTCACATAATACAGTGGTAAACACTCAAGCAGGTAACTGATATAATGATAATTTGATATTAATGATAATATTAATGATTTATGATTTCTATTTATGATAATAAATAATATTTTATTCATTTGCTGGGTTTTGATTTGGTAGCATACTCCATTCTTGTAAAAAGAGAGCTGAAATTGTGTTTGAAAAGGTTTCAGGGTTTGAGGAGAGTAAGATTCTCATCTGGTTCCTCAACAGTCATGCTGAAGGAAAAATTACTGTCTATAAAGCACAGCCATGGCTATACAGGATTTAAATATTCAACATACAGGAACTGGGTTCATTCTTTCTGCAGCATCTTAGCAATAAAAATGCTGAAAGGGGAGTGTGTAACACAAATGAGAAGGGGAGAAGGGAGGAGGCCAAGCAGAGTAGAGGGAGATGGCATGAAAAACAGTCATAACTGATGAGAAGTTTTCAAGTCCTTCACAAATAAGTTTGTCATGAACCCCAAAAGTACAGCAGCCATTTAAGTCAGCACAAAAGGCTGCCTCAACTGTGGCTGTGCAGGAATACAAAAAGCACTGAGCAGTTCCTGCATGTTTTAAAGTTTCTGATGGATCTATCTACCAATTTAATGCTGTTTGAATTCAAATCTGTTTGTATTTTTGCCTTCTGTACCATTATGTGGCTAGAAACTCTGTGACCACCATTTAGTTATGTGGAGAGAGAAAAAAAGCCTTATATTGTCTTATACTGTTCGCATGGACTGAGTCCTTGTGTGAAGAAAAAGTAAATTAATATTTTATATTAACCCCTTCCACACACTTCTTGACTTTGTAATACCTCCTCCACACAGAGCTGTCCTGTTGGCCACCATTCCTAAGGTAGTTCTACCATACCTTTAATCACCCCTTTACAGCCTTTATTCTTTTTCTGGTTCTACTTTATAATGGTGGTGATGGGATGAACAGACTCTGTGCACCAGATTCCTTTGTAACGTGGATCTCAACATTCTGGAAAACAGAGCCTGCAGATCAAAAGTTTGGGAAAGCTTGCCTCCAGACCAGCCAGATCTGGCATTGCTCTGTATACTGTAAACAAACAGCTTGTCTGAGCATCCTGGAAGGTATATTAAAGGAAGTTACATTATCTAAAATACCATAAAATTATAGGTGACTGAAGGGAAAAATTAAGTTCTGTCAAAACTCTATTTCTTTTAAATGATTAATGAATTTCCTTTTTGTTAGGACCAAAAAGAAAGGTGTATAAATGGAAGCAGTTTGGCTGCTCCTGTGTCAAATCTGGAATAGTTTATTCAGTTTAACCAGTTTCTGTTAGGTCTATCAAACACTGGCCTTTTTAATCAAGTTTATTAAGAGGTTTTAATGTTTTATTAGGAAATATCCTATTCAGTAGTGTTTGGCTAGTTTATGTTTCATTTAAATCCATATATTTTTCTGTTAGCCAGGCATGTGGTTCAGATGCTACAAAACAACAACATTACTGGCACACATATTGATTGTCTTATGATAATATTAATGCCAGTAGTGCAGGCCAAATTGCTCTGGTTGAAGCTGTTTGACATAAGAGATATTATCCAATTACATAAGGCCTGGGGGTAAACTTGGGTAAATTACAGAAAACCCATTATGATATTTCCTTAGAAGCATTTTCATACAGTTTGACATCTGAAAACTATGCTTGGTCTCAAACACATACCAGGGAGTTCAACACCTGACTACCTCTGTCATAAGTTATTGTTTGGCTCATTAATATTTGAAGCTTGGGCTCTGCAAGCTTTAAAATACATAATGCANGACACACCATGTCTCACATAGTCTTGTATTGATGTAGCTCATCTTTAAGATCACTTCTGAACTATATCAATTTACAACTCTGAAAACCAACCACCTTTTCAGTATACTCATAAGCTGTACTTTAATGCAATGATCTATTGTAATTCTGTGAATGCCACACTCCTGGAATGGAATATTATGTGAGGCTATGCATTTTTATTATGCATTCTGTGTTAATGCTCTTTTTACTCATATAAACGAGTGGAATATTGTGCTGATGGCTTCACATAATACAGTGGTAAACACTCAAGCAGGTAACTGATATAATGATAATTTGATATTAATGATAATATTAATGATTTATGATTTCTATTTATGATAATAAATAATATTTTATTCATTTGCTGGGTTTTGATTTGGTAGCATACTCCATTCTTGTAAAAAGAGAGCTGAAATTGTGTTTGAAAAGGTTTCAGGGTTTGAGGAGAGTAAGATTCTCATCTGGTTCCTCAACAGTCATGCTGAAGGAAAAATTACTGTCTATAAAGCACAGCCATGGCTATACAGGATTTAAATATTCAACATACAGGAACTGGGTTCATTCTTTCTGCAGCATCTTAGCAATAAAAATGCTGAAAGGGGAGTGTGTAACACAAATGAGAAGGGGAGAAGGGAGGAGGCCAAGCAGAGTAGAGGGAGATGGCATGAAAAACAGTCATAACTGATGAGAAGTTTTCAAGTCCTTCACAAATAAGTTTGTCATGAACCCCAAAAGTACAGCAGCCATTTAAGTCAGCACAAAAGGCTGCCTCAACTGTGGCTGTGCAGGAATACAAAAAGCACTGAGCAGTTCCTGCATGTTTTAAAGTTTCTGATGGATCTATCTACCAATTTAATGCTGTTTGAATTCAAATCTGTTTGTATTTTTGCCTTCTGTACCATTATGTGGCTAGAAACTCTGTGACCACCATTTAGTTATGTGGAGAGAGAAAAAAAGCCTTATATTGTCTTATACTGTTCGCATGGACTGAGTCCTTGTGTGAAGAAAAAGTAAATTAATATTTTATATTAACCCCTTCCACACACTTCTTGACTTTGTAATACCTCCTCCACACAGAGCTGTCCTGTTGGCCACCATTCCTAAGGTAGTTCTACCATACCTTTAATCACCCCTTTACAGCCTTTATTCTTTTTCTGGTTCTACTTTATAATGGTGGTGATGGGATGAACAGACTCTGTGCACCAGATTCCTTTGTAACGTGGATCTCAACATTCTGGAAAACAGAGCCTGCAGATCAAAAGTTTGGGAAAGCTTGCCTCCAGACCAGCCAGATCTGGCATTGCTCTGTATACTGTAAACAAACAGCTTGTCTGAGCATCCTGGAAGGTATATTAAAGGAAGTTACATTATCTAAAATACCATAAAATTATAGGTGACTGAAGGGA
>VYZU01087801.1:0-68181 GCA_013401355.1 Ceyx cyanopectus | reverse complement strand
GGGTGTTTTTTTTAGTTTTTTTAAGTTTTTTTTAACTTTTAACAGTAATACAATGAGAAATGTGTCCATTTCTTTCATGCTATCATTGCTTTTTTTCCATTTCTATTCTAAACCAGTCCAAAAATTGACTGTGAAGGCTTTCCAATTTTTTCAGTCATTCTGTTCAGTTAACAGGACACTCATTAATGTTGTTATTATTAGTAGCAAATCTTCTGGGGACTTTATTGGAGACAATACTTTTAGCAGGCTCTTCTGCAACTGGAAAGGGGTAAGGGTTTTAAAGAGGGGTGAATTAGCTCAGATATAAGGAAGAAATGTTTCACATTGAGGGTGGTGAAACACTGGAACATGTTGCCCAGAGAGCTGATAGATGACCCAACCCTGTAAATATTCCAGATGAGACTGGATGGGGCTCTGAGAAACTTGATGCATTTGAAGACATCCCTACTCACTGCAGGGAGGCTTGGACTAGATGACCTTTAAAAGTCCCTTCCAGCCACACTATTCTATGATTCTATTAGATACTGGCCCACTGTAAACTTTGCTATATACAGTAAAATATAGGCAATTATTTCCACTTGCTTTACAATGTTCTCATTTACAATGTTCCTCTAAATTTATTTTAAATGGTGAGACACAATTTCTCTCCAGTCTTGCTGATAGAAAGAATTCTGGTGAAAAAAAAAGTTGCTCAGAGAGGGTATCTGTGAAGTTCTATTCAGATGGCTACTGCTTCAGACAGTAGTGCACACTTTATAAAGTGTGAAAAAGAGTCATTTCTGTGAAGTCTGCATGATTCCAGATGCTTTCATTAATTCTACAAGCAAATTATGCCCTAAGCCTTCAAGGATGCCTACTTTAAATCTCAATTGTAGAAGTAGGACCACAGTTTCTATTTTCATCCACATCCTGATACATATTCCACCGAAATTAGACAAAGATGTTACTGGCTTCAGTGAGCTTTGGATGAGTCTTCAAAGGCATTTTTAGCCATAGGAATACTATATATTCCAATTGGCTTACTGGCTTAAAAAATGTATCTACTCAACTTGCAGAACCAGACATAACATATGTTGTAGAACAGCCCAGGAGAAAAAGAAAACCACAACCTTACCATATTTGATAGCAAAACAAGGACAAGCAGAGAAGAAAGAGGATCAGCTTGCTGAGGGTCTGCTTTAGGACATCCAGTCCAACCCCTCTGCAGTGGGCAGGGACATCTTTAAGTAGACCAGCTTGCTTAGAGCCCCATCCAACCTGATCTGGAGTTTCCAGGGACAGAGTTTCTGCCTCCATTCTGGGCAAGAGCACTTCTGCATTTATAAAGTGAAAGGGAAAAGCATCATTTACAAATTGTGGCATGTTCTGATGCTGCAAGAAGTGTTTGGGGTGGGATGTAAACATAGGCAAAGAAGACATCTACCTGCATCATCCAACAGCTCCTGGTGCCAAGAAAATCACAGCCCCAAAGCTCTGGAACCTTCTCTGGTTCTCTCTGCAGGGGACCAGAATTAATTGTGGGAAGGAAGGAAGGAAGAAGGGATCTTCTCCTTGCTTTTGAAGAAGCAGCAAGGCTGGCACCAGTCCTAAGGCCAGTCCTCTTCTGATCTGTCCCTGGTCTTGGTCCTGAACGGTCATTGCTGGGCTGGGAAGAGTACACCTCTCTGTTTCCTTAGCTGGGACAGGCCCATCTGGGGCTGGAAAACTGAAAGCCCCACAAGTTGAAGAGGAAATTAAATGCAACTGAGTACTTTAACCACCAGGTAATAACAAAAGGTGCCCCACCAGCACAACCAGGCATGTCAGCACCAGGCTTCCCTATGAAAAAAAACTGCAGTGGATTAATTACAACTTAGATTTTAAGATTTCATATGAATCTTAAAAGTGCCCAATGTTGGGAAGTTAATGACTTCCCTGGGAGGATTATCCCAATGGATGATCATCCTTGTGAAAAATTTTCCTCTGTCCAGTTGAAGTCTGTCCAGGAGTAACCTGAACACATTACCCCTCTTCTTTTCCATGTGTCTCCTTGTAGAAAGGCAGTCTCCACCTTTTTAGTATCCACTCTTTAAATGTATATCCTTTTAATGACCATAAAGGGAATTTTACTTGCTTTTTCTTCTTGCAGATATTTCTAGCATCCCTTGTTTTGTATGTTAACATGTTGCATGATCATTTTATATAAGCATTCATATATTGTGCTATATATGCTGACACTGGATTCCTAAGGTGGAATCCCAGGTGCACCATTTTCCTTTAGGCATATGTTGATAATATATTGATGTTTGCACCAACTGCAACAACATCACTCAGATGATGTTTTCACAAACACACATGGAGAGGTAATCAACATTACCAGAAAACAATGACTCACTGAAGGGAAGCATTACCCAGAGAAGCAGCACGTCCAGACAGTGCAGATTACCCAATTTGTTTTCTTGCAATGCCAACATATTAAAAAAAAAAAAAAAAGGTTTATGCTTTTATTTGGCCAATCTCAACATAATTTATTAGCCTTGAAATTCACCAGCAAAGAACTAACACACTTGCTGAACAAGGAATGAAAAAGTTAGTATATAATAAATTAGTATCTAAAATAAATAATTAAAAAATGAACTGAGGAAAGACCTCAAGCACAATCCTATATTTTCTGTTGTCTTTTTTTTTTTTTTTAATGGCAACTCTACATGTATGTAGGTTGGCATATTTTAATTTTCCTTTAAATATAAAGAACTCTCTATCTTTTACATATGAGACAACACTTTCCAGCATGGAACTGCCTTTTTATTTATATAATGACCACATTTCTGTTTTACAGCAGGTCTGCCCTTGATCCTCCCATGAAGCCCCAGTCCTTGTGGGGGTCTGCTGAGCTGTTGATGCTCCCCCTGCTGACAAGAGCTTGATCTGGAAACTGCATTGTAAGGGCTTGAGGGACCACTGGGAAGAGTAAACCACTTGGAGGGGGTTAAAAGATGAAACTGAAACAGTAGAGGCAACCACAGATAGAAAGAAATGGATGAGAGGGAAGCACAGTGGCAAAAGACCTGTAATCACTGCCCATGTGCCCTGTGACTAGACCTGACCTTTCAAATAAGCTGATTGGGAAGGCTGCAAAAGTTGTGATGGGTTTGAAGTTTATCTTATTTGCATTTTAAGCATTTTTTGGAGGGGAAACTTACAGGAAGAACAAGAATTTAGTTTTCAGGGAAACTCATATGGGATACGAGAAATCAGGAGTACAGCCCTTATCAGTCTTATCAGGCAGATAAGGGACTGAAATTAAAGCCCCAGTAAGTGTATCCAAGGCAACAAGTCAGTGATCGTTTCCATGATGATGAGATTTTCCTCCTTTTTTTCCTTTTTTTTTTTAGAATTTGGACCCTTTTCCTCACTGAGAGTTGCCAGAATCAGGGTCTCTTCCTCTCTTTACTCCCTTCCCACACCCCAAAAAATGTTCTGCTCTAAAATCATATGAGTCCATCAACCTCTGTATTATTTTTCTTTCTACTAAAAACCTATGAAGACTAAAGCTTCAAGAAGCTTGAATTTACAAACAGGGTAGCAACCTACCCTCCATCTGCTATCATTAGTTTGAGGGATAAAGGACTCCATTACATTACTAAGAGTCCAGTAGTGTTTTTGAATTTCTTAAGGATCAGGCAGGCTTTCCACTTCCTTGCTCTTTTAAAAGCTTTAGAAATGACACTACAGTCTTTTGTTCTCTACAACATTCCCCCCACATCACAGAAATGCTGCACCTGGTGCCATGAGCATCACCACACAAGGACACAGCCCAGCCCTGCCTCACACACCCAGCAACATCTCTGCCTCCCCCAGGAGCAGCTGTACAGCAAATAAAACTCTGCTGTCATGTTCAAATTGTCCACAGAGTTTGGGACACGATGCTTACTCCAACTGATCTAAGCTACCCTGGAGAATTGGACTTTATCTCCATCTTTGACATGAAGGACTGTGGGCCCATATTTTTCACATCTGATCACTTTTCTCATCCAACAGGAAAAATCAAAGGTGGGATTTCTCAAAATTTTCAAAATGAAAGAGCTCCATTACTGAAACAACAGCTGGTCCAGCCATGAGAGCAGTCAGTTCATATCTAGGAGATCCTTGTTCAATGCCCTGCTCCAGAACAGGTCAGAACAGTAACTTGAACCTGAGTCTTTCTAAACACCCAGAAACCTTAATTTTTTTCCTTTTTTTTTTTTTCCTGCCAGCTCTAATCTATGTGGAAACAGACAAAGAGAGAGCACATTAACTAAGTGAGGTTGCAATGAACAGTTTTATATAGGGCAGTAAAACTGTGAGAGTTTTAGCTCGACACAAACAGTCTAGTTCTACAAAACATGAATTTAAGAAAAGGGAGAAAATCTGGAGCTGTGTTATTTTTACAGACCATCCCCCAAATTTAGCAGGAAAAACGTTTGGTGGGAAAGGTAGAATCTGTCTTTTGCTGTCACAATACTCTGCTACCATCACTGAATTTTGTTTAGAATAATATGGCCTTAATGCCCCCATCTCCTGTAGAATTGCTCAGACTGGTAGTTGATTAGAGCAGGGAGAGGTGCCAGTATTATCTGTGTTAGTGCTCCAGAGGTCATCCTACACTAACAAGCCCGCCCCAGTCAGGGATGACAGAATCCAGCTGTTGTGCCTTCAGCTGAATGAGAAGAATCCACTTAAGGCCAGGGATGTGTCTCAAAAGATTAACTATTCTAACTAGTTACTTTCCACCTCTGCAAAAGTGACTGGCTCACCATTATTGTCCTCTTTTTAGCAGAGGCCTATCCACGAAACCATTTACCTCTTTAACCTTGTGAACTGTAAGGCACCAAATACACATCATTTTCAACGGATAAAGCAAAGTTTTAACTTCACTGCTTTCTGCTTAAAAGTGAGCTGCTGTACCTCTGGAGCAGGCAGTGCTCCACTTCAAAGAACTACATAGGTGCATTTTTTAATGCTAATGCAGCACGCTGCACTCCCTCTGCCTAGAGCCTGAGTGGGGAGAGGCTCAGCTCAGCTCAGCTCAGCTCAGCTCAGCTCAGCTCAGCTCAGCTCAGCTCAGCTCAGCTCAGCTCAGCTCAGGGGCATTCTGCAGCACTCACACAGTGGCCTTTCCAAAGCCAACGTCCTCAGCTGGAGGCTGAATATGGAAAAAAAAAAATCCCTTAAAACCCTAGGATTAAATCCAGCGTTCTCCTTAGAACAGTCTGCTCGCAGCCCAAAGCTTTTCCCCGGCGAGGTGTTTTCTCAACGCTGCTCTCTCAGGGGTTCAGGGCTCCCTGGCTCTCGCTGCGTGGCCGCAGCACCCGTGGGAACGCCGGGGCTAAGGAATTGTGGTGCTTGGCCAGCAGAGGGGACTAGAGTTTGCTACAGACTCCCCAGACCCGGAGGAAACTGGTGAGGTCAAAGCAACCCGTTATTTTGTTCTGTTTCCCACTGATGTTTTCTGCTAGGGTGCTGGGGGGTTTTCTGGTTCTTGACCGATCTCCAGGTTTCTTCCCTTCAAACAATATCTGCCTAAAAAAATAAATCTAAAGCTCGTTCTGTAGTTGGATGTGATTTAAACATGCAGATGTTTTAATGACACTAAAGCTCTTCAAGAGTTTTAACACTGGGCTCTTTTAAGCAAGATGCTTTTAGAGTGCTGAACAACTGCAATGAGATTTGCAAAGCTCCTCAGAAGTGTATCTGAGAAAAGCCTCTTGTTTTTCAGGAGGCATTATAATTTGTCAATTCATGGGAAGACCTATTTTAGAAATAGATTCTATTTCTTTTTATCTGTATTTTGATTTTGCTGATAAAGCTGATGGTTAAGGTATGAAGCCAGCATAAATTCCTCAGTTTATTGCCTGCTGATAACAACATTAAAGTGAATGCAAACCCAGAGATATGCAGGCTCTTCAGCTTACTCTTGAAGTGAAGCAAGCATATAAAGCATGGTGGAAACACCACAGAAAGGGGTTTTTTTCCCAAAGTTTTAGTTTTTTAATGTTAATTACAATAAAAATTAAGATCCTACCTACAAAGTTTTCCTCAGAACCTACTTCAGTGGCTAGAGGTCGAGGGGGATTTTGACACTGCAAGAACCAAGGAAGAGAAATTTGAGCAAATAAGATGGAATGACATTTTCAGTTATTCAGTGATTTTAGGGACAGAAAGGATCACAGCATCATGTAGTCTGACTTCTTACATAACAGAAACCATAGAATTTCACCCTGTAATTCCTGTACTGTCTCCAATAAAAAGATGATTGAATTACAGTGAAGTATTTAGAAAGGCATCTGGTCTTGCTTTCAGGAGTCCAGGTAAAATGTTTGCTCCTAACACAACTGGGATGCAGGCATCTAATTCACTTAGACTTTTAATATTTTAATTGCCTCTTTTTTACATGGCTGCCATGACTGGCATGGAACCACAGCAATACATAACTGACTTTTAGCTTAATGTTGATTTTTCATACAGAGGGAAAACAATGTGAAACTTCTGAAAAGTTGACTTTATCACACATTTTAACAGTCTTCATAGCTGATTTATCCTTTCTAAATGTTATTTTTCATTAAAAGATTTAAATGATAATTCCTTACAGGTGTAGGTTGTTGACTGATACAATGAAAAGAAGGAATACAAATCAGAGAAACACTGAAATATATCTGTAACATTTATAAGTGAAGACCAATGATTAAAGAAAGACTAAATTCTGCCTCTCTAGTGTTGGTACTTTGAAAAATCCTAGGTACCAATGTTTTTATTCTCTGTACCAGGCTAACCAGTTCTGAGACCAGCACCCACATCCTGAATTATAAATTCATATACTGTGATTTTCTCCACATAGTTCCCAGTGATATTTCTGCAGCCTTTGCTCTAAGTTCTTGAAACACCTTCCAGAGCTGTAGTTGCCCATGCATATGTGATCAGCAAACACCATCAATGCAAACATCTCTTAACACTGAAGCTGGGAGAGGACAAGGAATACCTGAAAAGACCAAATATTCTTTCTTATCTGCAGCATCTGGTTGGATGACTTCATGAAGAGAAGCATATGCTCAACTTTGTGTGCCACAGTCATCTTTAAACACTACTCATGTAGGGAAAAACTTCTTCTTCTGCTTACCATCCAGCTAGGGAGCTCCTCAAGGCACTGTCTTTATCAAATCCCTCTGTCTGGAGGGGTATGGGCTGGGCTGTGCTGCCACATGCTGGCACCTAAGACTTGAGAATGGATGATATGTCTTTGAGGAAAAATTAGTAGGGAAAAGGAAAAGACATGTCTGTACAAAAAATAACATGGATGTGTAAATCATAGATTAATGTAGATATTTTCAATGTGTAAAAGAAATTGATGAAAGGTCCCTAACCATAATCAAACACAAATTATATATATCCTAACTATCCTTCAAAACCAAATGTTTTTCTGTAATGCATTGATATTTTTGAGGATTTAGTTGGAGGTTTTCATTATAAATTGCTGGAGAATGTTATGTCACCATTTAATCAGAAGAAATAATGTAATATTGCAGAACAGAGGGAGTATTTTTTGCTTATAAAGACTGGTAGGAAAGCAATATGTTAAACTGGCTAAAATGTTAGCTCTATAAAAGTCATCAGACATTCTTAATGTATTGCAGTGAGNGAGGCATTATAATTTGTCAATTCATGGGAAGACCTATTTTAGAAATAGATTCTATTTCTTTTTATCTGTATTTTGATTTTGCTGATAAAGCTGATGGTTAAGGTATGAAGCCAGCATAAATTCCTCAGTTTATTGCCTGCTGATAACAACATTAAAGTGAATGCAAACCCAGAGATATGCAGGCTCTTCAGCTTACTCTTGAAGTGAAGCAAGCATATAAAGCATGGTGGAAACACCACAGAAAGGGGTTTTTTTCCCAAAGTTTTAGTTTTTTAATGTTAATTACAATAAAAATTAAGATCCTACCTACAAAGTTTTCCTCAGAACCTACTTCAGTGGCTAGAGGTCGAGGGGGATTTTGACACTGCAAGAACCAAGGAAGAGAAATTTGAGCAAATAAGATGGAATGACATTTTCAGTTATTCAGTGATTTTAGGGACAGAAAGGATCACAGCATCATGTAGTCTGACTTCTTACATAACAGAAACCATAGAATTTCACCCTGTAATTCCTGTACTGTCTCCAATAAAAAGATGATTGAATTACAGTGAAGTATTTAGAAAGGCATCTGGTCTTGCTTTCAGGAGTCCAGGTAAAATGTTTGCTCCTAACACAACTGGGATGCAGGCATCTAATTCACTTAGACTTTTAATATTTTAATTGCCTCTTTTTTACATGGCTGCCATGACTGGCATGGAACCACAGCAATACATAACTGACTTTTAGCTTAATGTTGATTTTTCATACAGAGGGAAAACAATGTGAAACTTCTGAAAAGTTGACTTTATCACACATTTTAACAGTCTTCATAGCTGATTTATCCTTTCTAAATGTTATTTTTCATTAAAAGATTTAAATGATAATTCCTTACAGGTGTAGGTTGTTGACTGATACAATGAAAAGAAGGAATACAAATCAGAGAAACACTGAAATATATCTGTAACATTTATAAGTGAAGACCAATGATTAAAGAAAGACTAAATTCTGCCTCTCTAGTGTTGGTACTTTGAAAAATCCTAGGTACCAATGTTTTTATTCTCTGTACCAGGCTAACCAGTTCTGAGACCAGCACCCACATCCTGAATTATAAATTCATATACTGTGATTTTCTCCACATAGTTCCCAGTGATATTTCTGCAGCCTTTGCTCTAAGTTCTTGAAACACCTTCCAGAGCTGTAGTTGCCCATGCATATGTGATCAGCAAACACCATCAATGCAAACATCTCTTAACACTGAAGCTGGGAGAGGACAAGGAATACCTGAAAAGACCAAATATTCTTTCTTATCTGCAGCATCTGGTTGGATGACTTCATGAAGAGAAGCATATGCTCAACTTTGTGTGCCACAGTCATCTTTAAACACTACTCATGTAGGGAAAAACTTCTTCTTCTGCTTACCATCCAGCTAGGGAGCTCCTCAAGGCACTGTCTTTATCAAATCCCTCTGTCTGGAGGGGTATGGGCTGGGCTGTGCTGCCACATGCTGGCACCTAAGACTTGAGAATGGATGATATGTCTTTGAGGAAAAATTAGTAGGGAAAAGGAAAAGACATGTCTGTACAAAAAATAACATGGATGTGTAAATCATAGATTAATGTAGATATTTTCAATGTGTAAAAGAAATTGATGAAAGGTCCCTAACCATAATCAAACACAAATTATATATATCCTAACTATCCTTCAAAACCAAATGTTTTTCTGTAATGCATTGATATTTTTGAGGATTTAGTTGGAGGTTTTCATTATAAATTGCTGGAGAATGTTATGTCACCATTTAATCAGAAGAAATAATGTAATATTGCAGAACAGAGGGAGTATTTTTTGCTTATAAAGACTGGTAGGAAAGCAATATGTTAAACTGGCTAAAATGTTAGCTCTATAAAAGTCATCAGACATTCTTAATGTATTGCAGTGAGATTTTGTTATTATTTTTTTAGTTGTTCCTGCCTCTCTTCTGGNCAGCAGAGGGGACTAGAGTTTGCTACAGACTCCCCAGACCCGGAGGAAACTGGTGAGGTCAAAGCAACCCGTTATTTTGTTCTGTTTCCCACTGATGTTTTCTGCTAGGGTGCTGGGGGGTTTTCTGGTTCTTGACCGATCTCCAGGTTTCTTCCCTTCAAACAATATCTGCCTAAAAAAATAAATCTAAAGCTCGTTCTGTAGTTGGATGTGATTTAAACATGCAGATGTTTTAATGACACTAAAGCTCTTCAAGAGTTTTAACACTGGGCTCTTTTAAGCAAGATGCTTTTAGAGTGCTGAACAACTGCAATGAGATTTGCAAAGCTCCTCAGAAGTGTATCTGAGAAAAGCCTCTTGTTTTTCAGGAGGCATTATAATTTGTCAATTCATGGGAAGACCTATTTTAGAAATAGATTCTATTTCTTTTTATCTGTATTTTGATTTTGCTGATAAAGCTGATGGTTAAGGTATGAAGCCAGCATAAATTCCTCAGTTTATTGCCTGCTGATAACAACATTAAAGTGAATGCAAACCCAGAGATATGCAGGCTCTTCAGCTTACTCTTGAAGTGAAGCAAGCATATAAAGCATGGTGGAAACACCACAGAAAGGGGTTTTTTTCCCAAAGTTTTAGTTTTTTAATGTTAATTACAATAAAAATTAAGATCCTACCTACAAAGTTTTCCTCAGAACCTACTTCAGTGGCTAGAGGTCGAGGGGGATTTTGACACTGCAAGAACCAAGGAAGAGAAATTTGAGCAAATAAGATGGAATGACATTTTCAGTTATTCAGTGATTTTAGGGACAGAAAGGATCACAGCATCATGTAGTCTGACTTCTTACATAACAGAAACCATAGAATTTCACCCTGTAATTCCTGTACTGTCTCCAATAAAAAGATGATTGAATTACAGTGAAGTATTTAGAAAGGCATCTGGTCTTGCTTTCAGGAGTCCAGGTAAAATGTTTGCTCCTAACACAACTGGGATGCAGGCATCTAATTCACTTAGACTTTTAATATTTTAATTGCCTCTTTTTTACATGGCTGCCATGACTGGCATGGAACCACAGCAATACATAACTGACTTTTAGCTTAATGTTGATTTTTCATACAGAGGGAAAACAATGTGAAACTTCTGAAAAGTTGACTTTATCACACATTTTAACAGTCTTCATAGCTGATTTATCCTTTCTAAATGTTATTTTTCATTAAAAGATTTAAATGATAATTCCTTACAGGTGTAGGTTGTTGACTGATACAATGAAAAGAAGGAATACAAATCAGAGAAACACTGAAATATATCTGTAACATTTATAAGTGAAGACCAATGATTAAAGAAAGACTAAATTCTGCCTCTCTAGTGTTGGTACTTTGAAAAATCCTAGGTACCAATGTTTTTATTCTCTGTACCAGGCTAACCAGTTCTGAGACCAGCACCCACATCCTGAATTATAAATTCATATACTGTGATTTTCTCCACATAGTTCCCAGTGATATTTCTGCAGCCTTTGCTCTAAGTTCTTGAAACACCTTCCAGAGCTGTAGTTGCCCATGCATATGTGATCAGCAAACACCATCAATGCAAACATCTCTTAACACTGAAGCTGGGAGAGGACAAGGAATACCTGAAAAGACCAAATATTCTTTCTTATCTGCAGCATCTGGTTGGATGACTTCATGAAGAGAAGCATATGCTCAACTTTGTGTGCCACAGTCATCTTTAAACACTACTCATGTAGGGAAAAACTTCTTCTTCTGCTTACCATCCAGCTAGGGAGCTCCTCAAGGCACTGTCTTTATCAAATCCCTCTGTCTGGAGGGGTATGGGCTGGGCTGTGCTGCCACATGCTGGCACCTAAGACTTGAGAATGGATGATATGTCTTTGAGGAAAAATTAGTAGGGAAAAGGAAAAGACATGTCTGTACAAAAAATAACATGGATGTGTAAATCATAGATTAATGTAGATATTTTCAATGTGTAAAAGAAATTGATGAAAGGTCCCTAACCATAATCAAACACAAATTATATATATCCTAACTATCCTTCAAAACCAAATGTTTTTCTGTAATGCATTGATATTTTTGAGGATTTAGTTGGAGGTTTTCATTATAAATTGCTGGAGAATGTTATGTCACCATTTAATCAGAAGAAATAATGTAATATTGCAGAACAGAGGGAGTATTTTTTGCTTATAAAGACTGGTAGGAAAGCAATATGTTAAACTGGCTAAAATGTTAGCTCTATAAAAGTCATCAGACATTCTTAATGTATTGCAGTGAGATTTTGTTATTATTTTTTTAGTTGTTCCTGCCTCTCTTCTGGGCATGTGACGATAGTTTATGCTGTTATGTTGTCAGGCTTCTGATAATGGGAAGGACTATTTGTTTAGACTGTGTAGCTCTTCACTTTAATTCACTCTGGCTCCAGCATGACATGTTAAACTTACTATCAATGGAAAATCCAAATTTCCCAGAAAGACTTAAAAGAGCAACCTCAGTGAACTAAAATTATCTCCTCTTAAATCTAATTACCTTAGTATACTTAAGAAAGTAGTGCCATAGGAAATCTGTTTCTTTAGACTCTCTTCTATTTCATTAAATGCCTCAGGTCAATATGAATAATTATTGTTTGCTTTTATTACACTTTTTTTCATTATTCATTTACATGCCTGTGAAAGGACACAGAGCTAAAATAATCCAACAAATTAAGGGCAATTTTTTGAGACGGGCATTCATAATTAAAAAACAAATAGAAAATATTTTCACTTTTCAGTTTATTTTATGAAAAAAGAAAACACTGTGAGGTTTCCATTTAATAGGAAGCTTTAAAGCATTAATGAGTCTCCCAGGGAAGTTATTGCAACTAAATATGGAATGCTTCCAAAACGAAATAGAATCCACCATTTTCTGTTACCTAAGGGCTGGATTTAGAAAAGAACATACATCAGAGGCTGAGAAAAGCAACACAATTCTGCACTCTGTGTCCACCTCACCTTCAGCAGAGTGATGATTTTCCCCCATCCCCAAGAAAGGACTGGGAGCAGATGCTTTATTTTGCCTGACCCAGTCACTGAAAGCCCCAGACCCTGAAGATGTGATGCCCTCACTGGAGTTGTCTTTTACAAGGGCTACCCTGGAAGGCAAGTCAAGAGGTTTTCTTACACCACAGCCTGTTGACTTTACTGTAGCACGGGGCTACATGGTACCAGATCCTGGGATAAGAAGAAAGATAAGGAGGGTATGAGCACCAAGATCTCTTAGCATGGGTCACTATCACCCTCTGCAAGTCATGCATCCCACTTTCATTTATTTTGATATAAATAAATTTAATGTATAACATAAATATTAAGAGAGTCATTTCCCTGCTCATGCTGTTTGACTCAGCTCACCAATTTGCATGACTCAGTCACCTACAAATAACCTTCCCCACACCCCTTCAGGCTGTAGTTGTGCTTATCCTATTTTCTTTGCTATTGTCATGGAAATGAAGGAAAACACTTCAACAGCAAACAAAACTTAAATCAAAGCACAGACATTTTTTCTGCAAAGCAACCATAATCACTCACATCTTCTCTCTCTGCTTGCCTGTTACTTGCCTCACTATCATTTGTCAAGATCTTTGGACAAAGATTAATTTTTGGAAAAAAAAAAAAAAGCAGTAAAAATAAATCTCTGAATATCATGATAATTTTAATAATCCTTCCAGGAAGATTATTCCTTATCCTAGACTTTGCTTATACAGTCTTCCCTCTTTCTACACAAAGCTATTGGTTATATTGTAAGCAGCCTGTCATGCTGGATCTCTCTCCTCTAGACCAGATAGTTTTGTAATACTTTCCTATTAAAGGTCAGTACTGATGTTCTGGGGGGGAAAAAATGAAACAACTCTGGTGTAGAAATGCTGCTGTAGAACAAGACATCTAGAAGAAAAGAGAGGTTTTCTCATCTATTATTTGGAGGCAAGCTAAAGATCAACAACCAGATAGTTGCAACTCACCCTGAACTCCTGTTATTTTAGCCCTGACTACACAGGATGTTCTACATAGCCAAAAACATTGCTTAAGGGAAAAAAAATAAATCTTTGTGAACTCCTGGCTGCAATGTCTTCTTGCAAAAAAAGGAATTTCACTGTTAATTGCATGGCAAAATAATTCCCTTATCAGTGTCACCTTTTGGTTCTACTCTTTGCTTTAGGGATGAGTGGCACATCCAAATATGCCACATTAAATATGTTCTTTCAGTACCTTGATAGTGAGGAAATTAATTGATTCCCTATGCCTTGTATAATGAGGGGTACATAGTTTTTATTCCTATATAACGATGATAAGAATGACAACAATTTGCTTTAAGTTCTTGTCACTATCCCTATAATTCATCCCAGTAGCACTTAAGGAGTATTTTAACTGATTTTGAAATATTTTCTTTTTAGACAGAGAGTAGTTCTCTTTATGAAGAGGATCAGAAAAGCAATTTACATTAAAAAAAAATCAAAATAATTTGCACGATGAGAAAATTTGAACACAGTAAAGCTGAAATGTTATCTTGAAAGATATGATCAGAAATGGGATACAGGCTAAATTGCTCACTGCTGCTTAAGTGGATAAGCCTAAAATCTTGCATGTAACCAATGCACATCAATGATTCCAATATCACACATTTCCTTTTGCTAGTTTGCATCTGTTAAAGCCAGTGCTCTTGTAGCAAAAAAACCCTGCAGCAAATTCAGATTTCTTCAGGAAAAAAAAAAACAACAAACCAAACAACCTAGACTAGGGTAACTTATTTATGTGAATACAGTTTGATTTCAACTTCTCAGTCTGGTAAAATTAAAGTAGGATATAAGGTTACCAATGAAGTTGCTGGAAATAAGAATCCAGTGGAGTTCTGAAAAGTAGATTTGATACACATGCAGATACACAAATTCTCAAAAGGACTTTAAAGATTTATCCCCTTTTTTTCTTCTCTTTTAAAGAAAATCTGAGGTATCGTGCATAAATTCAGAACATTTTAAGAATGCCTGCTCAAGTGCTTAGGCACCATGCTGGGAAGGTTTGGGTTTAAAAAAAAGAACTGGAAAAGAAAGAGCATGGGAAGGGCAGCTGGGACTTCAGCTGTGAAGTAATGCAGGAGTAAGCACTGCCTGGTGACATCTGAAAGTGACAGGACTGCTGACTGCCATCAAGTAAGTTGCCTAAGTTTTACACAGACCAGGAAACACGTTCATTGAATTATTTGGGGTTTTTTGTGACTAATTAAAATGTGGTTTGTTCCATGTTTTGACAACCTTTTGATTTACAGCTTGGGCATACCTGTGCTTAGTAACTCTGGGAAAGACCTTAGCCCAAAGTTCTGTCAGGGCTAGTTCACCAAGGTGTTGGTATCTTTCTCGGAGCTAATGAATTCCTGCCTGTCACTGGAATTCCAAAGGTCCTTAGATGAGGCTGAAAAAATAACAGAGACATTCTGGTTTCATCTCTGGTTAGTCTGGGACTGTTCTCTTGGAGAAAGACTGGATTTCTACTGTGAGGACAGCTGTGGTTGAGGGAGAGGCAGGCTTCCAGGAATGGGAAAGTCTCAGAAGAGCTGGAATATGGTTCCACAGATACTGCAAGAGTATCCAGAAATATCTGTGGTATGACTGAACTGGTGGAGGGGTGATGAGGCACTATGATGCACAGCTATTACACCCCTTTTTTTGTGCACCTCACCTTAACTCCTTGCTGAAACAGAGCCTGGGGTTCTGCTGTTTTACTGTATTTCAGCAGCCCAGGTACCAGGAGAGGTCTGGTCCTCAGTAACTGGTGAGAGCAAAACAGTTGTGGTCTCAGGGGCTTCAGTGGTAATGGTGTTAGCAGACACTTCTCAAGCCTTCTTCAGATGAGTACAAGCACAGGCATGGAAGGTGAACTGAGAGCTCCTTCCACCTGCATCTGGACTTTGCTGTTCTTCCCATAATGAGCTCACATGCCCAGAGTGAAGAGGTTTTTTTCTGCTGGGCAAGGTGCCTGTTCCTGAGGCTCCCTGTAAATTTTCACAGTATCTTCAGTAACCATTTTATCCAAGTTCTGGGTGCATTTTGATGTGCTTGAGCTGTCCTCTCCTGTGTTGCCAGGGTATAGAAATTCAGTTTCTAGTCCTTACCTGAAGTTCTCATCCTCTGCTTTTCCTTTCTTTGGATTGAACACAGTCAGGATAAAGCCTGTGAATTATATGATCAGTCTCAGTCCACTACTCATATTTTCCCCTGACTTTCACTAGTATCCATTATCTTCTGTAACCTGATGATTTAACAATCATTAGCCTTCTTCAGAAGCTGTGTTGACAGTCATTTAAATATTCATTGTTCTTGAAAGAACAGACCAATATTTCATCTGACTATTAAGATAGAGTTGGAGTTTTCAGATGCAACAGAGAAACTTAAATTCTGGCTAAGTCCTTCCCTTATGCTTATGTCAATTTTACTCTCAACCTTTGGCACTGGGATATTAATCTGAAGCTATCTGGTTATTTCCAATATTTACAAAACTTTTGTTCTATTACTGAAATAATAATTTAAAAATACACATTAAAAAAAAAAAAAAAGAAACAGAACATTTTCTAGCAGAGAAAGAGTTAAATCAAATAGTTAAATGGAATCAAACACGCTGCTGAAATGTGTAAACACCATAACCTGATGGAAATTCAGTTTGGTAGGTGTTATACAAACCTCCCAACAAGTTGGTTGTGTTGCTGCAAGACACTGCCTAAATTCTCATTAAAAGATTTGGCCTTGGTCTTTAAGGTCAGGTCCCAAGAGGCTATTTGATTCCAGATGCAGATGCAGTCTAGTCTGCATCTATTGAATACTTACATACGTTTTCAGGAAAAAAAAAATAAATCTGATTNACTACTGGAAAAAAAAAATAAATCTGATTTTAGAATTTTCAACATCTGAAAAGTACATAGCAGTGAATAGAGAAAGGAGGGGAGTGCACAGCATGAGAAGCAGTATCTTGGCTAAGAAGACAGCCACTGACAACCCTCATCTCTGCTGACAGTGCTGTCCACAAGCCTAACTCGAGTCACACCAGGTCTAGGCTACACAACTTCACTTTTGGAATCCTCATAAAACATTTAACTCCCTGTTAATCCTGCACTATGGCACAACTGCCCTTCATTTTCTGGAAACGCAGGAATATTTCCAAGCTACAGCTGCCAGAGTTAGAGGGGAAAAGGGTATATTAAAAATGGATGAGGACACCCTGGATTTAGGACACCCTGATTAGACATATTAGAAGTAGGCAGAGGATTTCAGCAACTCTCAGACAGCTTTTCTCCCTGGAAGTCCTCTGAAGCCACATTAATAAAAGTTCAGGCCTGCCCTTCTAAAAGCAGTACTGGTCCTTAAAACTAAGGAAAGCTCAATCATGCCCAGCTCACTGCCACAGCACAAAGCTCTCAGGCAGGTTGAAAAAATGAAGGACTAAGAGTGAGGTTGGGTATCCAGATGAATACACTGCTTGCAAAAACAAACAAAAAGAGAAGAAAGGCTGCCCCCTCAAAGGAGGCAGATTAACTTTGAGATGCTGGTGGTCAGCTGGACCATGTCCTGCTTTCGGAATTTGGCCAAGTATGAGTGTTTCCTGGAATTTTGGTTATAATCTTGAAACAAAGGTCAGTGTAAGAAAGCAGGCTATGTATCATTCTCTTCTCCTCCAGAATGCAAGATCCTTTGTTAGTTTTCAAGAACCTGCCCGTGTAAGATTTACTTCCCTGTCTTCAAAGTGTGGTCCTTGGAGCACTCTGAGCTCAGCAGCTGACGAATCTCACAGCAACCTTCTTGACTTATTGTCTGCTCTGGTACGTTAGGTTTGGTTGAACTCAGAGATCCAGGAGGTCCTTTCCAACCATGATTATTCTGTGCTTCTATTTAACTGCCTAAACCACCCTGAGCTGTGCCCCATACCTTAGAGGAGAGATGCTGTAATGGAGAGGGAATATTTCATCATCTGGAATGATATTTCATCAACAGAAGAAGCCTCTGCATCAGTACCAGAGCTTAGGGGCTTCCACCCAGCACCACACCAGCACCTGGAACTCACACCAAAAATGCTGCTCTCAAATAGCAAAACCTGCATCAAAACCAGTACTGGAAAGGAGGCAGTTATGGGAATGACCTCCTTTACTTGCCATCTGTCTAAGAGCACATGTTGTACCTGCTTGACTGTAATTTAAAGTGCAAAAGCCATCATATTTTTCTGTCAGGAGTCAGGACTCCCCAGTGTACATTAATAAGTAAAATGCTTTGTTGCTATAAGGTCCAATTGTATGTGCACATATGTCAGCCCTGACTGAAGCTCACTAAGCCATTGTCAGGCAGATGTTGTTTTGCCAGGTGTGCTTTTGTTGGGTTTACACCTGGATAACTATCCTCCAGAGAGGATTTTAATTGGAAGATGGGTAAACCTCAGAAGGTTTAGAGGTTCAATTAAGTAAGCATCTAGAAGTCTGAATGCTTATTTGAACCCCCAAAATAAGGTTGTAGGCCTTACAGATTAGACACTTTTGCAAGTTGTTTTGTAAGCATGACAAAAATTGTACTTTTTCCTCTCAACAATAACATATTCAATTTGCAGATTATTTTAAATCAGTTTTTTGCAAGCTACAAAGTTTTGTTTCGGTCTTGCATAAAGCTTCAGGTCAGTTTTATTTTTGCCTAATTTCCTAGTCCCTAGTTGTCATCTTGCTCATCACTGACACTAATGCCTCAAAGAGATGCTGTCACATTGCTCAGCCTTCAGCCAGCAAGATGCTTCTGTTGGTTCTATGAGTGTGTTAACTGACTGGCATTAATTCATGTCTTGTTTATGTTCTTAGACTTCTGTTATGCAGCCTAGAGAGATCTCCACAAGACTTTTAAAGGACATTACAGTTAATGCCCTATGGAGGAGGTTAACAGAAATATAATTTCATCTCCTGAATGTTGCACTTTTATTCACTTTGCAAGGACTCTCTAGTTCCTTCTTGCAAAAGTGAGGAGGTGAAGAGGATGTTCCACCAGCTAACACACAGAAACATCTAAGAACTCTTGAGTTAGTCAATACTCTGAGGACATCTTTGTTGTCTGGAAAATGGTTCCTAAATTAACAAAATTGCTTTAAGATAGTTCCCTTAGAGTAAGCTTATGTTCACCAGCTTGCAAAACACGAAAACATTCATCATGACATGTAGATGGTCAGGCCTGCATTTCATATTTATAGTGAGCTCCAATCCAGGTGGGTATCAAATTATTTTATGTTATAAAATCAGAAAAGGGTTATAATTTCCTATAGTGTTATGAGCAGCTGTGAGAAACAGGTACTCTTATTCATAAAGAGTAGTAGTATTATTTATTACTATTCATAAAGAGATTTAATCCAATCTATGTTTCCACAGGATAATTTCTAAATCCTGTGATGAAATGACTTGTCCATAGCCAAATCTTTCCTAGAACTTCAGGACTAGTCCTCTGTCATTAATTACGTGCTACCATAAAAGTAAGGCTATTCATGGAAAAGAAAATGAAAACAAAATAAACCCACAGTTGTTATGAAAGGTGACAGACTGACAACTGCAGAAAAAAACTATGCTTATGTTCTTCTACTGAAAAAAGTGCACCAATTGTTATTGTCTTCCTTTTCATAATAAAATACTGTTTGTTCACCTCAGAGCTGGCCTTTATTTTTAAATGAAAAGTGAACTTTAAGATAAGGATATATTTTCAAATATAAAAGGGTTTTTCTTATCTCACTTCCTGACACTCTCCTTTAGCTATCTTTTCTTTTAAAGAAAATCATTTGACCTTTTAAATTATTAAAATTGGAGACAAAACATCACAGACCCCTGTGATCAAATAATTTTCAGTTGTTCTATCTGTATCTTATCATAGTGTGATGTACAAAAATGCCACATTCAAACAGCATCAGACTGATTGTCATTTATATACAAAATTTTCTTATGGTCACAGAAATCCTTGGTAAATCTTACTGACTTGCAAAATATTTTTTTTCTTTTGCTGGGAATTTTTAGCTTTTTATGTTATAGAAGCTACGGAAAATCTTGATCTTGCTTCAGAATGTTATGGGAAAAACAAACAAACAAAACAAAACATGGGAACTTATTAGCTTAGAAATTAGCTGAGACACAAATCAGTGTGCACCTGCTCAAATAATTGTCTCTTTCTGGTATTTTCCATGATACTCCCTCACTTCACTGTGTAGGTAAATCAGCTATCTTGTAAGTAGACCTGATGGCAATTAAACATGATGAATAGCTGCTGTGATTCCAAGGTATTAGTCTTTCTTCTTTCAACCTTGCTATTAATATGAATTTTCAACAGAAACACAACGTTGTAAAACGTCATGGAATCTGAAGACAGACAGAAGATGTTTAAGAAGACAAAATGAGAGTAAAGGTCATAGATATCCTTTAAAAAAGTTGAATAAAAATGAATTGTGTGCCAGGAAGATCAGAG
Organism: Ceyx cyanopectus; assembly: GCA_013401355.1. NCBI lineage: Eukaryota > Metazoa > Chordata > Aves > Coraciiformes > Alcedinidae > Ceyx > Ceyx cyanopectus. The sequence goes on along the minus strand of VYZU01087801.1, from coordinate 48,073 downwards.
AGAAGAGCTTCATCTTCTCTTTAACCAGACTGGGGGGTTAGTCTTTGTCAAGCAGTGATAAAATGGATTGGATATACCGGCAGCGTGGCCAAGATGATTCAGGTCTTCCTCTTGTGACAGGTTCTTGGGATTTATGCTACGTGCAAAATTTTTGTTGAGATAAACTCGGTTTGAAAACGCAGCCCTGGAGTTTAATCATGCCAGATACGTGCACTGTAGGTTGAAACGTGCTGCAATAAAGGGTGCAGGCCAGTAGGAGCCCGAGCTCGCAGCCAGCTGCGCGCAGCCGCCCGCGTCCACCACCTCCAAGGACGTTTAAAGGAAACACCTTGAGACTTGTGTGCACTTTTATTAACCATGCGCTGTGAATTGATGGGGTGCTAGTGAAAAACAAACACAGGCAGGGAAAACATGCGGCCTGTTCCGCACAAGAGCTCTTTATTGACAGTTTATGACATAGACTCGGAGTGGCCGATGCTGCTCCTGTGACCTTCCCCTCCCAAACCTGCAGGCCCTGCGAGACTCTGTTCACCCCCCCGGGCCTGCGCGGCCTAGTCGGTGCAACTGTCTCTTCAGCACTGGAGACAATTACACTGCTTTTTTTTGGCCATCTCTTGACCTAAATTTCTGCCAGCCTCACTGTTCTAATGTACACACAGCCCTCGATAAGGACTGTGCCAAATGACACATGCAGAGGAGTAATGGGGTCTGCAGTTAGCTAGGACTGAGCTGGCACTCTAGTTCCTCACTCACATGGCTCCACATTCAAAAACAGGTTGAAAGAAAGGAAAGGACTCATTGGTTTTTGTTTGTCTGTTTTTAGTAGATAAAATAAGTACAGTTGATTTTGCTACTGATGCACTGATTTTTCTAGTAAAGGTATCTCACTTGACCCCAGTACAGCTTTCTATATATGTTCTGTTAATTTTTTGCAGAAGCTTTCTTCTGAATTTTCTTTATATCTTAAACAAAACTGTCAAGAAAGAGCACACAGAAAAAAATATTTCAGCTATATTCAATGAAGCCAAGACAAAATGTAAAAGCTCTAATGGAAATTATCCTTTCTTCAAAAGAGAGCCAACATTACTACTACATATTATCTAGTAGAAATCACTAAACCAGAATTTAACAGAGCACTGAAATAGGTAATAACCAAACACTGATTTCTCAACAATGGGTAATATTTGTGTGTCATTCAAAAGAGCCTATAATGTATGGAATTGCAACCCAGATGTTGAAATAGAAGGACAGTCAGCTGGAACCAAGACCTTTTGAAGTATCAATTCCTGTATAATAATAAATCCATACAAATTGTGGCATTTTTTCTTCTGGAACCTTTTGTCCTTTTTTTTTAGAACAACCAAAAACTGTCAGTTCTGTGAAATACAAGAAAATAGTACTGGCTACACTACTCACAGTCCATGAGGTACAGTAACTGGTCTCCAAAAGTGGCATGCCTAGAAAAGGTTATGAAAATGAAGATAGCTCCAGAAACTGCTTTTTTTTTTTTTCTAAGAGATTTCCTGAACCAGAAATAATTTCTGTACATATATAGTCACACAAAATAGTTTGTTCCTCCACAAACACATCAAAACTCCCCAAAAACCATGGACTTCTTTAGGATTTACAACATCCTTTGGCAAAGAGTTTCACAGCTGAACTACCCAACTGCACAAAGAAACTCTTCTCCTTCTGTTTGCTTTGATGTCCCTTAGTCCCAATATTCAAAGAAATATCAAACGGCTAATGTCTTCTAAAATTTTAGTCACAATTTAATTGTCCTCTTTCATGTTCTGTCTCCCTCATTCTTTTTTTTTTTTTTTCCAAAATGTTGGGGTTTTTTTCTTTCTTTCTAAATCTTTCTTTGCTTTGAGTCAATCTTGTCTGAATATTTTCCAGATCTACTCTATACAGTGTCAGCTGGATTTGTACAGTAGCATAAAGAAGTGGTAGATGAGCTGATCTGTGCAGAGCTCTTTATTCATGGTGTCCTCCAAAATGTGGGAAGGCTACACCATAATTACAAAGATATTCCAAAGAGCTACAGTAGTGATATTGTAAATAAAACACTAGATCCACGTTTTTATTTTGGGTTTTGTTGAGGTTTTTTCAACACTTATATGCATGATTCTTTCCTTTGGAGGTACAAAGTACCAAATTTAAACAAACAACTGAAATACTAGTAGGTGACTATGAATCATTCCAGTTTGGAATCTGATAAAGTGCATATTTGGATGGTACTCAGAACAAGTCTGGAAGAAAAAAATGTGGTCATATAAGAGAATTCTACATCTTTTATAAAACTTCCACATCATATAAAGCTTTTATATATATATATATATATATATATATGTGTAACTCATGTCATTAGCTTCTGAATGGCATGGTAAAGCAAAACCCAACACCAGTTGCTCCTTTTATAAGATGACAACTTGGGAGTACTTCAGCCTATGACTGTCAAAATTTTCCAGGAACCCATCAACACAAAACACTTTGATATTCACACAATTTAAAACACAAGTAAAAGCTTGGTTAGGGAACAGTCAGGCTTTCCATACTGTTTAATTCCACTACTGCTCCTTTCTACCATCTGCATTTCTCAAAGGCAGCAAATGAATCTTAGTTGTGAGCAGATAATGGCTGAGAGTCTGCTAAAACTAGAGCTTTCCAGAGCAGCCTGTGGGAAGAAGCAAAACCTCCAACGTGGGAAGACAGAAACAGCAGACACCAAAGCAATGGCAGATGTGGTGTGAAAGGGAAGTAATGAAAAGGGAATTTGGAAACGTGAGCAAAAGGCAAGAACCCAGAGCACAGAGCAGGAAAAACTAATGGAAAACAGGAAGAGTTTTACATGTTTAAAAGTGAGGATCCAGAGTCAAGACAACAGAAGAACTATTTGAAGAAGAACTTCACATGTTAATGAAGTACAGTGTGATTGAGATAATGAGTCTGCCTCACCACACAACTTGCACTGGAGATGGCACCTGGTCACAGCATTACTTCTCTTTGGCCAAGATGACCTTTATCTGATTGTCTGTGTGTGTGTGTACCAGTTACCTCCTTTTGAGATGTAAAGTGCCAGACAGCAGACTTCTGCACACTAAAATATTACCCCCTATTTTGAATCTGGAAGTTATTGAACCATTAAAAAATATGGGAAACAGAAATCACTACCAACATGAAAGCTCTTTTTTTCACATTGTAGACAGTAGTTGATTTCCACTTCACAATTCTTGAAGTGCCTTTTAAATGTCAAGCAGTCTATTGAAGTTCAAGGTAAATAATAGTAAATGACTCAGAAGTAATGCAGAAATACAACTAAATAATTTAGACACTGCAGTTTCAAGTAGCTGGACAGCATGGACAGCTGGACAGTACTACTGCACCACCAAATGGCTTTATTGAGTCATAATATATGGTTTTAGGAATGATTATCACACAAGCTGTTGAACAAAGTCAGTATGAACAACTCAGTTACTACATTTTCCTAGCATTGCTTTTAGTGGCTTAAAATGAAAGTTTATAGCCTATCACCAGTTGCATACATTATATTAGCTTCTGCAAAGTCTGAAAGAGCCTACTACAGCTAAGCATAATTTAATCATTGGGAAAGTATTTCAAGTCATTAAAAGAGCATATGTGTCTTGGAAAAACTTGGAATTCTAGTGGAGGGAGGGGGAGAAACAACAATATTTTACTCATTAAATAAGTCCTCTGATGTCTTCTGAACTGTGCATGGATACAGAGTAGTTCACGGAAAACACATTTGCATCAGATTCCAGGAATGGGATTCTTTTTCATATTCTTTGGTGGAAAATGAAGGCTTGGCCACTTCCCAGGTTATTTGCTCTATGATAAATGTAAAAGTTTTACAAGCTCTGATGGATTGTGGACAACCATTCCTGAGAAATTTGATCATCACTGAGACTATTGTAAAAACTGAAGCAATGCTACCAGCTAAGTAGATGGTGTGATTGAGATGTCAATGTAGAAGTTGCATGAGAAGACTAATATTAAGCACATTTCTTTATAGTGGATAAGAATTTAAATTCTATGCCTTGACAGTGATCAAGGTGTCTTGGAAGTAATGTGACAGTGGCATATTTTCAGGAGGTCAGTTACCTTCCAAGCTGAGCTATAAGCTGCCATGCTTGAAGGAAACTGAACTGACAGAACCCCTACAGTTGACATTACTTCCAAGGTTTTATTTGCACCTCTCTTTCTGCCTCTGATAACTTAATCTTTTGCAACAGGCTTAAATAGCTTCCCTTGGCATTAAAACGGAGGGTGAAGGGTGTTATTTTAGCATCATTATTTCCAGGTTTAATATTACTGAATGGTACCAGTGTTGCCAGCTCTCTGTGCAGTTCATTCCACAATCAGAATTATTTCATTCTCCTTTTATATTGATTCCTGTCAACATGCTCTCCTAGACTGTTACTGTACACATACTTACTTCAGGGTATGCATGCTGCTAGCAGTACACTGAGTACACATGTTGTAGTTTGAATTTCATAACAGTTCTTAATAAGTGGATATTCTTATGGCTCATGCTAAAACCATTTTTGCCAGTGGGCCAGAAAAAATATCGTTTTTCCCTACCCAGCCACATACTTTGACAAAACTTGGAGGTATTCTAGAGCTCTGAGACCTTTCTTCCTCTGCAATTCTGACTGAAATGGAAGTTACTGAGGAAGTAAGAGAAATGACAGCTTTTTTCTGACAGAGATACAGACAAAAAACATAAGTTAATAAGACATTTCCTTAGGAAAATTCCAACCCCTTTATCTCTTACTGAATGAGTCACTTTTGCAGAAGAATGTTTGTGTTTTCTCTGTAAGCATTTAGGCTGTTCTTGTCATATCTCTCCTGAAAAGATTTACTGTCACGGTGGAAACTCCTAGAGGAAGCAGGCACCCTAGAGAGAGAGTTTAGCAGTGGAGACTGGGTGTCTTCAGAGGAATGGTTTGCAAGATGCTGGCTGATACCAGACACACAAAGAGACTGTTCCTGTGCTGAGTCACCACAGCAGTGCAAGCTGAAACCCTGCACGGAGGGGTAGCCACTTGGGTTTCTTGTTGTGTTGGGGTTTTCTTTCAGTTGTTAGGTTGTTGAGGATTTTAAAGGAAACTTCAAAGATAAATCCTAGATCCAGCTAGAGTTCAAGTGGGCTCGAAGTGTTTCATTCTGGGTCTTAAAGGAAAAAAATCCCAGACCATTCAAATCAGAGAAGCCAATATATATTTGCATTTATCATTCATACAGTTCAACTCTTCTGTTTTCCTCATCACACCTGAAAGGAATTCGAGCTACCCCAAGGTTTCTGACACAGTTTCAGTCTGGCCAAAGAAGGTAAAAGTATGCCTGGCATTCATGCAGCTTGGATTATCATCTTATGGCAGCATAGCTGACATAACTAAATTAATTTGACTTAAGAAATCAGAGAAGTCTTGAACTGTTGTCTTGTAGATGACAAACCAGTGCCTTATCAGCTAAGCTACTAGGGTTCAGTCCACAGGACTCTTAAGTGTGATTTCATCTAAGTAATGTGTTGCTGAGTCTAACGTCAAATGAATCTAGCACTTCACAACCTATTTTAATTAAAGGAAAACAAGATTAAATGTATATGAACAATCATCTAAAAGGTTATAGTCTATTCAGATTCAGCATTTTTCTAACAATTTCAAAGTTATTCTATCATTATTCCAGTGAGCTGAAACAATATATTTTATTACATTTTTACAAAATATATAAAGATAGGACAGATTCTACTATTCTTTATACAAAAATAAACTGCAGCTCAATAAAACCTTAGTATTTCCTATTAGCTGGCCACAGGCTAAATTATACAGAGCTCAGGCCATTCAACATTGTGAGTGTGAATAAGTAATCCATACCATGAATATTTCAATATTTATTTGAAATATACCCTATACTTATTCAGGTATATTTGTACAGGAATAGCATTTAGCATCAGAATTAAAGATTATCCTTACCTAAAAATGCTTGTTAAAACACTCTTTGGTGTTATACCTTTCCCATGTCAAGTCCTTCACTCCTCTCTTTGACAGTAAAAATAATATTTTATATTACATATATCCTTTTTTTCAAGAGGATCCAGGCACCAGGAATCACACTTCCCACTGGGAGTTACTGGGGTTTATTCTTCTTGTCAGTTTGAAGCAGGTTCCCAAATCACTTGGACATTCATTTAGCATCAAGTATGAGAAGTTAATGCTTCTAGATTTCTTGGGGGTCTTAGTTGTTGAATTAAGGATCTTAATCCCTTAACAGTCTACAGTAGGTCTTAGTCTTCTAACAGTTCAAAGCATAGGTACATCAAGCATTATGGCATCTGTGTGAGGAAAATAACCTACCATATTCTAGTTCAAAAAAGAGAAAGTGAACAACAATAGCAGAAGTCAATTGTCCAAAGCCAAAATTGGATCACAGGTTAATACGAGATTTCAGAAACAGAACTGCCAAAAGAAATGTATTTGTCATCCCATTACATAGAGATAAAATAAATTATGTGTTGGTTCTTTTTCAATTTAGCAGACTAGTCAGTAAGTTTTCTAAAGTACTAGATATAGTATTAATTATTGTGGGTCTTAAGTGCCAAAGCTGAAATAGTGGAGTCCATCCCACCCCATCCAGACCCTTCAAGTGTATCTTACAGTGCCTGTTGAAAGCTATTCATTCCTCAGGTAACAAGAATATATCAAGCCTTACAGACTTAAATAAATAGAAATTTAGACCTAAATAAGGCTGATTGTTTATTTATACAGACAAGCTATGCATTTATTTACTTATAAGACAGAGATTTAATGACTTGATAAATTGGTTCTTGCAAATATGAGATCAATTGCATTTCTCTTGCTCATGTTTTTACTTTTTTTTAATTTATTTTTTCTTCTTTAATTCATATTCACAAGTCTCCTCACACAGAAATGGCATCTTTATATTTTACTGTTTACATATCTCATTGGAGTTCAGAACATCTTTAATTACTACCAGATCTTCAAATCTTTTCAGAAGATGCCCATTAAAAAGAGCAACCATTTCTCTGTCTTTCTCCAAGGGAAACTATGAGCAGAGCCTCTCACCCAATAGTAACATTGACACATTAACTTTCCTCAGCCACCTCCTCAGACTACTTAGTCTGGCTCCACCACGGCTGGGAGCCTTCATCAGATATGGACTAAGGAAAGCTATGTCAGTAATGATGTCAGATGAATGGTGGTCACATGGCAACAGACTCATTGGAAGCAAACAGTGCCACACTTGTTTTTAGGCTACTTTATGACTCGGCTGAAAAATGACTTTGTTCACAACGAAACTCCACTAATGTATGAGCTGTTGCCATAGGATTTTAGCACGGCTGCTATTTTCTCAACATCCTTTTCATACACCTCCCTGGACAAAGAGCATAAATAGCATTCAGCTACATCTATTATCCAACTCAATAATAAGCATCGAAGTTAATCAGATGAAAGCTCAGCAATCCGTGCTGGCATTTCAAATCCTCAAAGAAATAACATTATTGAAAACATATAAAGGAGAAAATATTTTCATTCTGGGCTCTGATTTGGTTTATAGCAGATTTCCACATCTGGAGAATGGGGTGGCTCGTTCAGCTCTCCTGCCAGATCCCAAAAGTGTGTTTTTCCCTTCCCTGCTCAGGACATCAGTGGGTGGTGGGATGTAGAGAGGGCAGAATAGTTAGGCTGAGCAGGAGGAAAGCGTTTGCCCTCTGGCTGCCATCACACTGTGACAAAACAGAAGCCCCAGAGTCTCCAAGTATTTAAACTCCTTTTTCTTCTCTGGCTTCAGAGGTAAAATGCCCCTTCCTATCTGTCATATGCATAGCTAGTGCTCTTATTCCCAGCATGGGCTTACAGGCAGCAGACTTCTTCACAGTGAAGTCCTGGGAGGAGCAGCAATTTCTCAGGGAACCTGATGCTGCTTGGAGCAGAGCAGTGCAGCTCTGTAAAAAATCAAAGTCTAAATGGCTGGTCATCAACCTGGACCTGAAGATAAATATCAAAGTCAACTACCAGAAATGACTGTAATGGAGAAAAATCCTAAATAGCCATGTCCTAAGGCAGGCAGCTACATTTTCCTGTTCCTATTACTCAGCCCCCAGTCTCATGATCAGCTTGAGATAAGGGGCTGCCACTGCTGCTGGAAAGCAAAATCCCCACACCGTGTCCATCTGCTCCTCCCCAGAGCCCAGAGCAGGGAAGGGGCATGGCTGCAGCACAAGCTGGCAGGCAGTGCCATGGCTTCACCAGTGCCTGTGCAGCTGGGACAGCAGGAGTGCCTCTCGCTGACATTACAGATCTGTGTGGTTTAAACTCATCATGGAGAGAGAGCCTGAAACCCAGACAGGGTCATAGCCCTCTCTGTTTGGTCTGCAGCTCATTTCAACTTACTGACCAAGAAGGTGGTTAAAAAATTGCTGTGTTTATCCAAGTTGTGAGCAGGAATAATGGCAAAGATAACGAAGAGAAGATAACTAACAAAACTCTGAATTTAATGGACTGAGTGAAAAATTGTGAAAAATTATTTCAGTAGAACTGTGTCATGAATGGATGTGTGGAAATAAGGAATCCTTAAACAGACCACAAGAAAAACTCAGATACTTGCTGAGAATTACTCAGTTTTTCCTAGCAGTGTGAGAACAGGAACTGAATGCACACTGTAGTGTGTTCTACCCATAAGGGAGAGTCAGCAGAATTCTGACACTAGAGCCACGTTGCCACAGTCTGTGGATTAACACAAATGTCAGAAAAATCTGTCCTTTAAATCCTGATATTCCAACTAACTACAATAGATTCTGGGACACAAACTGCATATCATTCATATAGGACTGTTGTTATTTTCTCTTGCCTCTGGCACCACTTAGCAAGTTCCAAATGAATGAATTCTCTAACCATTGATATATATTGAGGGAAAAAAAAAAAAAGACAAACACTCTGCACTGAAAAATAGCATGCATGCCTTTCTTACCTTCCTCTCAACTCCTGTGCAACAGAAGTAGCCCCCAATAGTTGGTTAATGTGGATGGTTAATGGAAAGAGCTGCTTTTGACCAACTAACTAAATAAATATATACATAGATAAAAAGTCAAGAACAACCCCATAAGGGGCAAGGGTAACCACATTAGGGCACACCAGAGGTTTAAACTAGCACAATATACTGTCTTAGAGCAAACAGTGGCAGACATCTAGTAAAGAACATCAGGTATGTACATGGTGATATCTCCCTGAAACATCTTCCCATCTTCTTTTAAAAGATTTTTTGAAAGATCTTTTAATTTTTAAAAGATACAGTAGATAGAGGCTGACAGCACTTCAGTGCACTGATGAAGATGGCAGTGGAAAGGCTGCCATGAACCCACCCTGTATTTATTGCTTTAGGACACCTCTATATGTCCTGCTGCCACAGCAGCATTTCTAGGGAAGGTCTGTGGAATTGGATGGTGTCTAAGCAGAAGCTTTTGTTTCCTTTTCAATCTGAGAAGCACCTAACAGGCTTGAAATTAGGTTTGTGCTTATACAGAGACTATAGTTCAGTTAAAAATCCATCAAGGATTACTGATTATCAGGAGTGTTATTAGACATTTGTTTTGTGTGATCACTGGCTGTTCTCCTCGACCAGTGCAGCACATAAAAATTGTCTTTTAATGGAAGAATACTGTACAGAGACCAAAATAGAAACTGCTAAAACAAACAAGATAATTATCTAAATTTTATAATATCACTCATAAAATGTCTGCCTTTTCCCTTTATGAGCTTGATAGATTACACTTAGGGCAGATGTTTCATATAATTTACTCAGAAAACAGGAAAATTATTTTTAAAAACTCATAAACCCTAAAAAACTCAAATGAAACTAATTTAAAACATATGCAGCCTACAGGTCTAAGGCAAAGTTACTTATTCCTGAAGCTATGGATGGGAATGCTCAAGAGATAAAAACATCTCTCCCACGCATTTTATAGCATCAGATATTCTGAGCTGCTTTGGACAAGCAGAGGCCCCTCTGAGTTTAGGGTCCATGAGGTGGCTCTGGCTACTTTCCCAAAGCCAGAGAGAAACCTGGAGAAGCAAAAACGCAGTTCCTCAGTGCACAGAAGCCAATCTGTGGTCCCCTAATTGAGTTACAGAGGTATCTGCTGCAATATGAATGGTGTGGAAGAGCAGCAGGTAGAAATATCACACATTATCTAGTTGTGCACTGGAAAAGGAGGAACAGGAGCAGTCACAATGCCTTTAATGCTTCAAAGAAAAACATTGTCTTCACTGTCAAGAGATACCCAAATCAAGTCTTTTATTTATTTATTTATTTTTTAAGCAGAAGGTATTTATGTCCAGCCAAAGAGATGCAGAGACAATTTTAATGGACATTTTGAAAGATTTTGTTCTAAAACCTCAGAAATCTCCATTGCCACAAAGCTCTCGCTTTTCAGGACAGAACTGCTACAAAGATTCCAAAAAAAAAAAAAAAATAATTAAAAAAAAAAATAAAAATTAAAAAAAAAAATTAAAATTAAAATTAAAAAAAAAGGTACACTGGCATGTTATAAACTCTCTTAGCCCAAAGTTGTCTGTCAATCCAGAGAGTTTATTAAGCTCTCTGGAGATCCAATTAGGAGAGTAGAGAGTCTGGTAGTGCCACTGGCAGAAGGGCATCAGTGTTGGCATGCACCATCTTTGTATCCTCTGTAGGCTGGCAGCTAGCTACTGGGCTCTAGGTTTTGGAGTGTGAGACCCCTGTAATTCAGGAGGCAACAGAGGTGTATTTATTAAATCAAATTTTCCCAGACTGTCTACTTGTAGTGTTGGCTCCTGCACTTGATGAGAGCAGCAAAAGGAACAGAACCACTACATTCAAATGAACACTCCTGAGTGATGTCCTTGGATAGTAAAAAAATTAAGAAACAGATAACAATTATAAAAATCATTTTTAAAAATCCCAATGTGTTTAATTTACAAGATTATCAGAAAGTATGAAAATAAGGACTCCATATATCTATTACTCTTCATTTATACATGAATTAAAAATACCAAACCTACCATACACATACTGACACATACACAAACTGTGATCTAGACAAATGAAATCCAGCTCCTGTGTTGCCAGTAGTCATGGGTTTCATGACACAAAAGAATAAATATTCTAAGCTAAACTACCTGCTTTAAAAATTCCCAAAACAATAGGCAAACAAATCAACTTCTCAGTTCAGAGAGATGTGGCCTTGTGATTCTCCCAGCCTCAGAAACACATCAATCAGCTGGAAAGCAAATCCTGCTGCTGCTGGATCTGGATACTTTTGTGCAGCAGCAAAGCTTGCCTTTCCAGGAGTCTACCCCTTTGCACATTGTCCCTGCTGGCAACACATCACAGCCTGTTTTTGTGAGTGTGATAAAGAGGATTTGGCTTTGGGAATACATACTGTGAGATGCCAAATGAGAGTAGCAAAGGAATGGATGAAAGCTACCAAGTGTTGCTTGTCCATCCTGTGGATCATCTGAGAAAGAGCAGTCAGCTGCAAGAGAACAGCAAACAAGTGTGTCTGGGACTTGGGGGGCAGCACAAATTAACTCCATGAACTGAAATGAGCTGCATGACTCCTGCTGAAGGAGCAGAGTTCCTTTAAAGGCAAATATTCACCCTCCAAATATTGAAGCAGATGTTTTCAAATGTGTCCTCATCACAAAAACTGGGGGTCAGTTCCTCCTTCAGAACACGTCAGGTTACAACAATGCAGGCAGAAATGTGTAAAATGTTTGTGATGGGTGGCATTAAAGCAGCTCAGGACAAATGAGCTCAAATACCTGATCTGAGGTAGGAGAAACAAGCAGCTCACTTTGATGGGGCATAAACACATGATCTGGGATAGATATGGCCCAAGATCCAAAAAAAGCTTCAAAAATAGTTTGCTTAGTTCACGTGTCAGTTCTTCCACAGGCCATAAATAAGCTTCAAAGAGTTATAAAGCCAGGCAGCAGACACCAAATGCATGCAATCTCAGAGCAGTCCTAGTAAAAGTACATCACCCCTTCCTGCTGCACAGAAAAATCAGGCAAATCTTCGTTCATACCCCACGTGTGCCCACGACTGTGCTTGTTCAGTGCAGAACATTGCTGTGGTTTATTAGGTACTGGCACTAGCTGAAGTTTTGTAAACGTTTTTATTTCGTGATTGCTAGTGGTAAAGAGAGCATTTGTGGTGCGTGGTCACTAAGCAAACACAGTGAAAATACTTTTACAGTGAATATAAACAGTTTTACTGAGTATCAGAGAGCAAGAGGAAGCTGCAAATACAGAGCCCCAGCAGCTGTTGTGGGGCAAGGAGGCTGCTCTGGATCCTGCTAGATCCTGGGGCAAACAAGAGGGTGTAGGACTGTGTAATGGAATACAGGAACTCTTAAAATGGCTTAACTCATAACTGTGTGGAAGGATTTATTTCTCTTTTTTACTTTTAATAGAAATTGGGAAAGTGGCCCCAAAACGTTCCTGGATAATCACTTGACAAAAACACTGGATTTATTTCAGTGTTATTGACACCCTTTCTCCATCCAGTTTCCATGAATATTCAGTTTACTAGTAAAGCTTGGAAAAAAACAGAACCTAAAGCCTGGGCAAGAATATATGACATTTTTAGACTTGATTTTTATTACAAGATCTGAATTCTAAGAGATGCTTTTTCTTCTGCTACAAACAAATAATAAAACCACTAGAAAACTATGAATTTGAGCACATTTGCTTATGAACACCAAAGATACATTTGCAGAAAGCTTTCAGTAAACTCCTGGGCAAACAAATAGACAGTATCAAAGCTGCCCTAGAAGTACTGTAACTATACTAACTGGAAGGAAAATTAACTTTTAACTGAAGAGAATGGGCACAACAGTGACTTTGTCTTGTTCCTCCTGTAAGACACCCACACACAGATAAGTTCAGCTGGCTGTTTTGGCTGGAGTGAAAGAAAAGGTGCAGCTCCCTCAGACCAGTGTGTCCAGGGTAGAGCTGATCTAGATCATCCCTCGGTGGGACTGGAAGAGAAGAAGACCCCTTTCATCTGTCCTCATTGCCACATCTTTGTGTCCTGAGCTATAATCCAGATGGGCACCTGTGTTGTTTTTTTACAAGACAGAAACTGATGGGTCTGATCCGTGGCTGCAGCTACTTTTGCAGCAAAACCACCTTCACCTCTATAGTTTATTTGCAATATTGGTTATTCTACTCATGGTTGTAAGACGCTGCACTTGTAATTGTGATAAATTATCTCCACGCATGAGATGGTGCTTTGGGAATTCCTTGGACAGACTTTTGAGAAGAACCCAAGATTCATAACTGTCATCAACAAGAAACAGAAATAGTCCCTGCCATCGTTTGTGCCTCTGAGTCATGTGTAACAAATGGCCAGCACGCTCCATGCCTGATACCCCTGGATATCTGCCAGATTTCTGCCAAACTCTCTATTGCTATCCTTGGCCTACTAGACTAATGATGCTAAAGTCCAACATTTTGGTACAGTTCCTACTGTATTCCAGCCTGCAGAATGCTCAGTTGCTCTCCCATTTCTCGTTGGGGCATCATTAATACTGAAGAAATTACAGCCTGGACATCCTTGACTAAAGTGTTAATTCTTTTTAATCATTTGTGTCTCAGTAATCATCAGTATTATCTGTACCTTAAATTGGCATGAGTAACACCAAGCACAGCCTTACAGAGAACACTAGTCCTATACTGAAGCTGCACCACACAGGCATCCTTCTCTAACCTTTACTCTTGTTTAAAAGAGTATGACTATCAATAATGCTTTGTTCAGTACGTGTGTGTATAATAATGTATGTAATGCCATTATTATGGTGTTCTCCGTGGAAATAATGCAGTCATACAAAAGTCACATTGCTGAAAATAAAAGCTAAGATAAATAAAGGAAGCTATAAAATGCTCTGTTGGGCCCGCTTCTGGACCTATTTAAAGTCAATGGCAAAGTTCCCACTGACCTCAAGCAGGAACTAGCTTCTTTTTCTCTTTCTAGCTTTGTTTAGAAAGAAATATGGTGACAGACTTGAAAGGTAAGATGAAATATTTGGGGAGAGGGAGAGAAAGAGTAATAAAGGAAAAGAAATCAGAAGGGGATAAGGAAAAAAGAAAAAGCTGTATTTTTAACATTTTATATGGGATGTAATAAGAATTATTTGGGATATTTTTTCAGATTTTCCACGTTCTGGTTTTGCCAGAATATTTTTGTATTTTAATGCTCACATTTCTCTCCCAGCTCTTTCCACCCTCTTCTCTGTGGGCGCTTCTCCTGCCCCCAAAAGGCACTAAAGTCAAAATGTGTTTGCCATTAAATATAATGCGTAAAATCTTACAATGCTTTCAGAAAAAGAACGTTCACCACCAAAATGAGGGGAAAATGGTACTTAATCATACATATAATTCACAACACTGATTTCCCCAGTAATGAACACTGTCAGGGTTTCCTCCGTTGAGCAGTACCTGAGGTGTGTGGACGTAAAGGGCACATTCACCGCCGACACCAGCAGTGACTGTGGCCACTTTGGTGAAGTTCTCTCCAATTAAGTCAGCCATTACATGCACTTCAAGGCATGCAATACATTTTAATAAATAAGCCTAGGAAATGCCGAGTGCTCTACGAACTCTCCCAGACCCGGACCCCTTCCCCAGATCTGCTGGTTTTGTGCTAAGTGCTGCCCGAGCAGAGCGGGGCGAGGGCCAGCGTCGGGCGGCCTGTTTACCCCGCAATTACCCAAGCAGCGTTCAGCGAGAGACACCAAAGAGCCTGCTGCACTTAAAGGGCTAAGGAGAGGTGATAACAGCCTGTGCTCCGTTAAGGCTGGCTGCCCAGCTTTACTGAAAATGTAGTGACAGATAAAACATAAATCAACATCCTTATCGTCCCGGCTTCCTTGCCTGCCAAATGGGGGTTTAGTTTATCAGCGACCCGCGGGCCCGCTGGCGGCCTTTACACTTCCAGCTGGTCAGCGGGGTGGGACGGGGTGGGAGCTAAATGGCTGCTCTAAAACGCCTTGGTGTAAACAACCCGGGGAAGGACTTCCTTGAACTGCCACTTACCTGAGTGCGATCCATCTCACTAAAGCGCCTGCCCCGAGAGGGAAAAGAAAACAAATAACAGGCACGCAGCGCGGCCCAGCGCGGCCACGGGCTGGGAACGCTGTCCCCTCAGGGGGTGAGGAGCCCTCAGCAGGGTCAGCTCCTCGCAGCAGGGCTTGGGAGGTGGGAGAGTGCCTCGGAGGGAAAGGGACTTTGTCAGCACCTCCTGCTTCTTCTATACTGTGACTAGGCTGCATGACAATTGCATATATCAATACATACAGGTCTGCTCACTGTGAGCCCCATCACAAGGGCGTGTCTTTCATAAGCACCAGTGTCACCCAAGGCTCAGGAGAGGACTGTACAGAGGGCACTTCTATTCCCCACTGCTAGTCGGTGGACTGCTTTCCCTGCATTATAAACAGGTGGCTGGATGCAGAGGATTTTAAAAGGATTTATCCTGATTCATGGCACCACAGTTGGATTGTTTCATTCAGCTCAGAAAGCTAAATCCAATTAAATTGGGCCTTGCACGTGGGGAAGGTGGGAGTTTGGATAGGGCAGCGCCCCAGTTTTTGCTAGTTACAGGATGGCACTGACATAATTGGCCTCATTCAGACACTTAGTGGAGATGAAATCTTCATTTGGAGCAGTGATTTATTTCTGCCCTGAGATCTACAGCAGTAAATAATGCCTTGGAAATTTAAAGTGAGGCAACTGCAACAGTGGTTTGATGCCACTATCAAAAGGAGTGTCAAATGCAGAAACTAGCTCAAAGATTTTTTTTCTTTTAAACAAAAGTTCAATTAATTTTAAAAGTGTTCATCTTTTTCTGTCACAGTGACCCTTAGTTATAGGAAAATGGAAGCCAAGCTCCAAAGGTTTGCTTAATCAGCAAACTACTCTGTATTTCTCTGGATTTAGGAAGCCCCAGCTTCTGGCAACAACTCCATGGAAAAGACAAGCAGAGCACAGGCAAATCACAGGCAGAAAGTGAAGACACCATGCCACATCCATCCCATTCTGCAACAAAAGGGCAAAACATACAGGCAACACGGGGCTGCATATGTCAGAGTGAAACCTTCTGACTAAGGAAGAAAGATTTTAAAATGAGATTTTTTGCTTAATAAGTCTTCACAAAGAAACATTTTGTAAAAGTGCTCCAAATAGATGGGATATCAAGAAGGAGGCATCTATTCCCTGCCAGGTGGTTAGACATGCATGCTTAGGAAGCCATTTGTAATAGTAACACAAACATAAACTACAGATGAGACTGCTAGAAGCAACATGGCAAGGGTTAAAGCTTCTCATCTCATTCTTTGCTTACAGCATTGCTAAACTTTAACCAATATGCTAAAAGTTTTCTGATGGCAGGTACCCCCTTCCAGCTCTCTCTTAGTGTGTGCTTGTTCAATTAGCAGTGTGCTTTGGCAGGGTGACCCAAGCAACAGCAGCAAACTCACCAGAAGTATAACCAGAAGTCTCCACAAAAGGTCATGTTATACATGCTTGCAGTGTACATACAATAATTAGCTACTCCCTGAGCAGCCTGTCAGATGAACATGTTTCCATTTAGAGTTACAAGGAGCTGAACAAGGGGAACAGGTTGTGAGAGAATGGTCTCTGGGAAGGATGGAGGTGAGAGCAAAGCCTTCCACTCTCTGCACTCCAGGCACAGAGGGATTGGAGGAAAAGGGCTTGTCTGCAGAGCCAGGAGAAGCAGAAAGCATACTGGAGATTGAGCAACTATATCAGAGCTGGAGAGATGAAAAAGGGCAGAAAATAGGATGGGAAGGACACCAAAGGATGAAACCTAAGGTGACAGAGAAAAAGAGAAGGGCCAGAGCTGGGATGTATGAAAGGACAAGTGCAAGAAGCAAGCAGAGCAGACATTAGAGGAATGCTGAGAAGCAGAAAAGTTCTAAATGCCTGTCAAAGTTCCAGTTCAGTTTCCAAACTACCTCTGCTGCAAGCTGTGAAGTGCACTGACAAAAACTACTGTCTTTCCACTAGTTGCTGAAAACAGCCTAAAAAAAGCAAGCCTCCTACTACTACAGCTAACAATTGCTGTGTAGCCAAATCAAAGTGGAAAAAAAATAGAGATTTCTTGCTGTTGTTAATGAATAAAGCACAAAAATAAACACATTTTGGAAGTGACCTAGCAACATTATTAATCTCTAGCATTCAGGTTGTCCATGTGACTTGAGTTCTCACTTATTCACGTTTCATGAAGACTAGTCACTATTTTTTCCCATGCAGCTCATTGCTACAGGTGCAAAGTCTAGCAGAAGCCTGTTGTGTTCCAGATGCTGTGGATCACAGTTTGGACGAGGCTGTGGTGCTGCCTCCCAGGATCCTGCTAGGATGCAGTATCTAATGCAGCCCTCCAGAGCACAGGCCCTGCTGCAGCCCACAGGTCAGCCAAGAGCTGCTGAAGGTGGCCCACTCATTTGGAATGCATACCACAGCTTGGAAACCAGTGGATTATGAAATAAACACAAGAATCTTTTCATCTGCACTGCCAAACTTGCAAAGGAGAACTTTCCTTGGAGGACTGTCATGAATGAGTAAGAAACAGATTCTTGTCTAGGGGATTGCCACAGAACCTGAGTGGAAATTCAGTGAGCTGTGTGAAGCAGAATTACATTCTGCTTCTTCCAGAAACAGAAACATAGATAACTTAAAGAGAATGGCATTTTTAAATCTGCAAAACCTGTGAAGGTCTCTCAGATGCTAACTTCAGAACTCTAAACTTTTGCATCATCAAAACCTTAATTCAGAACTGAAATGTACATCTACCCATGATGACCAGCACCACCAACTGTGGCTTCACACGTGCAAATACCTCCCTGGATGTGACCAGCTCTAAGCTAATATTTATCATGCATCTAAGTATAAGAAATGAATGCCAGATAATTAAATATCATTAGATTGTGCTTTCATATGTGAAACAAATAATTTATAATTACTTGGCCCGTTAGACATTTTTCACATAAAAGGTAATGAAAGAAAAGGTTATTTTAGAGAATGGACACATTTCCTGAAAAAAGTCAGAGTTACACAATTTTGAAAGATAATATTTAACCTTTGGAAAGGCCAAAATTCTTTGGACTGACGCAGAAGTTAGAAAGACAGATCTTGCCAGATGTAGTGTAATTTTTGAAGAATTACTTTTTTTTTCACAATACTAATACAGAAATTCTTGGACATGAAACTGAGAACTCTGGAGCAGGAAGGAGGAATGATAGATGCTTTAAAGAACAAGTCTATTTAGAAGCAGTTTGTCTGAATTCTGTATCATATGCTGACAATAACACTGTTTCATGCTTGACTCTATTTCACTAGTTCATTTCTTTGTGCACAGAAAATAGTAGAAAATAGTTTAAAAATATATGTCTTAAAAGTGGAAAGCTCTTGCTTACTTGTACATTTCATAAAAGAAAGGTGAAGAAAAAGGACACCATGTGAGAGAGAATGCAAACATACATACAAAACGCCACATATATAAACTTGTTCTTACACTCAAGTTGATAAACACTGTTGCAAAGAAGTGGAAGTAAAAATGAAGATTTACCTTTTCTTCAGCCTTCCATGTTTAGTATAAGGAAGTCCATAAATGTTTACTTTTACAGACAGTAAATGTGCTCCCTCTGAAAAAAAAAAAAAGTCTCTTATAGAGTTTCTCTTTATACAAAGAATACTGGTCACAAATAATCCTCTTATTCAGTTCAATAATTTCTTTTTTTTTTTTTTTTTCCTACTGGATACAAAATCAGTACATAGTCGTAACATGAAATCAAATTCTGTATTGTATACACCATAAACCTGAGACTTTCTAGGGCCCTTGGGATCTGGTCAGTAACTCTGGGTCCAACAGAAGCTGTATGAAAAAAATATGCTGCATGCTTTTGACCTTTGACATTATTTGAAAATATCAGAAATATATTTATTCCTAAATTACTCCTAAAATTAACAAAGTAGATGACTGAAGCTGGTGTTTTATTCTCTCCTTGTTTGTAAATACTTATTTTTATTTCCTTCCACCTCCGAGATGCTACATTTCCAAACTATTTCTATTTCAGGTTACACTGAGGAAAATACCATCCAAATGAAGAATATCCTAAAAGCAGAGAAAAAAAGAAGAGAGAAGCAGGAAGGAAACAACAAATACTGAGAACACAACATCTGTAAAATGCACCAACAATTCCAAGCTTGCAATGGACACGCAAAGCGGAAATTTCATTTAGAAGTTACAAAAATGACCTTGTTTTGAACCAAGTGAATGTGATTACTTCTGAACTGAACGGAAAGTTAAGAAGTTTGGATTAAATGTTTTACCAGTTCCAATGTCCCAGAACTTTCTTTGGCTCTGTATTCTCCTTTCCTATGTTTGTCAGCTGAATTTAATGTTCTCTTCTTTTTGTCTTCTGGTCTCTTTGACCTTAATGTGACATTTTAGTTGGGTGATTAATTACTATTAAATGGCACTGCATTTATTAAATGGAGCCCTTGTCTGCGTAAGAGCATAGTTACAATGCAGCGATTCAGTTTGATAAGCTTAAATATACACAGTCAGATGTGGTAATATCTAATTTGTCAAGGGTCTTGTGGCTAGTTTTTCTGCCACACTGCTAGAGAGGAGAAGTGATTGCACAAAAAGCTTAATATTCTAAGCTTAAATGTTCTCAGTAAATTGATCTTCTCCATCACGTAATCTTATTTCAGAGTGTTCAGGAGACAGTGAAGTTCCACACAAGCCTAAGTTGGCTTAATACTAGGCCTGAGGGTTCCTGACCATAAAAATAAAAGCTATGTGACAAGATTTGTATGTCTCTTTTCGGCAGACAACAGCTGACTTGCCTTGCCAGAAGCTTTCTTTCTGGGTTAATTGAATAAAAAGAAGAATAAATGTCAGTAACAGGATGAAAGGTTCATTGAGAAAGAAAAGATCCATCTATGTTTGAACACTTAAGTGAAAAAGGGATGGTGAATATTTAGTTTAGCAAGTGGAACAGCAGCAGCTAACACTGCAATCAGGCAGGTTACCATTCTGTCAGTTACATTCACCAACACTGCTTGATCCTTTCCTTACCTACCTAAGCTGATTTGGAACATGTTCTGGTTTGTTGTTCTGGGTTTTTTTGTTTCAAACTTGAAATAAAACTTATTGCAAGCAAAAGGTTGATTTTGATTTAACACCTGCTGAAAAAAAAAATTAGGCCCAAGGTGGATGACCTGGATAAAAGCAAAATTGGAGGTAGATGTTCACAAAATTCTCAGTGGTTTGGGTACTCATGGGAAAGACAAACAGAAGCTGGGTCTACTTCTTGCCTGGTTCTTATATCAATCGTGTTTTCCATTTTCAAAACGTGTATTTGCAGAGTAAGTGCCTGTCTTTACTACTCTCCCACTCCTCATAAAACAACAAGAAGTTAAAACAAAAGGTGAGATAGATCAGGTTAATATGAGGCCTGCAGCTTCACCTCAGTCCTGCAGGTGGTCCAAAGTCCCAGTGGTGTGGAGAGGAGTTGCCTGAATGTGGGTGTGCACAGGGTCTCCAGAGACGTGGAGAAATGGGCAATGTTGGGCCTGCATCTTCAGGCCTACTCTGGATCTGAGACTAATGCCCCCACAATGACCGCAGTTGGAGTTCAGCTGCAAACCTCAACCTTTCTTCCCCCAGGGAACAGCTCCCAGCATTCTGCTGGCACAGTGGAGCATGAGCTCTATGCTAGATGTGCACACTGTTCTCGTGGTGAAGGTTGAAGGTGAACCCCACAGACAAGCAGACACTTGTACTCTGCAGGTTTGCAGACACTGAAATAACTCTGCCTTGAGGCCTAACAGCAGTGGTAAAGTGAATCCAAACGAACCACGAAAGGCCGTAATCCTGACTACCTCTAAAAGGATTACAGTGGTGTCTTGACTACTGGTGACAGTCTAAGGATAAGATTGCATTAGAAAAACATTCTTACAGTTCTCATTAAGGATTAAGTCACCATGCTCCCAGTTGCTCCTGCATAGATTTGTTGCCCTCCATCTTCCATTAGGAGCAACAGGAAAAGAGGCTGTAGGAAAACATTCCTCCAGCCCAGAATCCCATGGGCTCAGAATGATGGGCAGGGAGACACCCCAGATGCAGGCTGTAGCAGCCTCAAAATGTTCATCTTCTGAAGATGATACATGCTGGAGATATGGCAGGCACTTCTTCCTGAAAATTCTCTGCAAATTCAACTACAAAGCCTGTGTTTTAGTCTAGGCGTAGGATGTTCTGAAAAAGCACTTGTTCCCTACCTTCCTTGCATAAGAGAAATGGGATTTTTTATTGTTGTAATTTATTATTTTTATGATTCAAAAAGCAGTTTGTCCCCATATTATTCAGAAGAAAGTTCTAGAAAGCACTGGGAAAATTGAAAATACTATCTTATTCTCAAAAACAGGGAAATATTGTCAATATAAATGTAAATTGCAAGTCATAGCTCAATGATCTCCTTTGCCTAGGTGAGTGATCAGGGGAATAGCAAAGCATCTGGAAAATGAAGGAGTATAATATTATATGACAACACACCAGTAATAGTTTCAAATAACAAGCCAACTTGGACAGGAAAAAAAATACAAGTCCTCTCCCCTTTCTCCCAAACACACACACAATTTCCTCTAGAAGAACATGCAGGAGAAATAAATGCATTTGCTTGCTCTTTCTCAGAGGTATATCGAATGCTGCTTAATTCTAAATTCTTCTGAATTGTAATGTGACCATCAGAGCAAAGCTGGGCCTTGCAGTGCTTTCCTGTAACTGAAAGGGCTGCACAACAGTGACTGCGTTGAAAGAATTATAGCAAGGACATAACTGAAATGAAGTATTATCACAGACACATAATACTATCAAAATATCAAACTCTACACATGTCAACAGTTGCCCAGCCTGATCAGAGGCAGATCTGGGTTTCGGTTTAGGTACAAGCAGGTAGTTGTTTATCTTGGCAGATCGTGGGGGGAAGGGAGGAAACACAAGACCTGTGCTGGGGTCCAGGGTACCATGGCCCCATCACCTCTTGTGGACCCCCAGGGAAAGACAGGCAGAAGAGGAGCTCTGAGCCCTGTGATCAGATCTGCTAGAAGGAGCAGGAGGCTAGTGCTCTCCTGCCCACCAGTTCCTAGTAAATCTGTTCCCTTCCAATAAATCCCCACTTTATTTCTCCAGAGCTTCACATTTACCCCTGGGGATGGGGGAGAAGCAAAGCAATGCCCCAACCCACCAGCACCTCCAGATCACTGGTGGCTCCCTGGACCCCACAGTCAATTCCTTTCACTCCCCTTCCCTGACCACGGGCAACAAACCAGACAGGATTTTCAGTGGTTCCCCAAGCACAGCAACCTGCTTTCAGGTTTGTGTCTTCTCTCAGAAGCTGTTACAGTGACACCAGGCTTTGCCCAACAATTATTTCACCATCTTTTGCCCACCAATTGTTTCATCATCCTCTGCCCAAGTGGTTCCCCCCTGCAAGACATGGTCTACCCGGCTGGGTGATGATGGATTCACCAAGCAGCCAGGCACATATTAAATTGAAACATACCAATCATTAAGCACAGCTAGAGGTGAGCACATAGAGGAAAGGCAGTGTCTGCTGTCAGATTTCAATCCTTTTGAACTGCAGCTTTATACAACCATCCTCTGTGCCTGTTATTTATGAGGTGAACTGAGGATATGACAGCCTCGTCTGCTGATGTGACAGAAAAAGCACATTGTTCGCTTTGAACCTTGCAGAAATGTGGAAAACTTTCCTGTGCTCCTTTCAGTGTAACCCTGCTCCAAGAACCATATTGAGTTGTAATAGCTTCTGTTTATGCAGCTCAACAAGCTGAGGTCAGTGGGAAAGTGTCAGCTGCAGCATCTGACTTCGCTTTCACTGCATCATGGAACTTGGCACGGCCTCGCAATGACAGATAGCAAACTGCATTCTATAGCTTTCAAAACCCTCAAAGGATATGTGGCTGGGAAAGGCTTGCAAATGCCTTCGCTTGATTAATAGTCACAAAACTGATCGTAATTTAGTCCTAGCAAAGAGATGTACTTCTTTGTAGCAGCAATAAAGACAGACACAAAAGCCCACAAACCTACACAGTACACAGAAATCATCTTTAAAGAGATTCAGAGTCATCATGCCAGACACTAAATGAGTTATTTTTCTCATTTCTCGTCTCACCACAGCTTCCTCCCACTTGGACACACATGTTAGGCATTCAGTTCACCCCAAGCACAGCTCTCCTGGCCCTATCTCCATATCTGCACTCCCCATCACAGGCTATGCTAGGCTACATTTTTGCAGTGTGAAAAGGATGACATCATTTCTTTCTTAAAGTAGCTTGTCTGTAAGAACAAGTTATACCCAGCTCAGCCCTCAGCCCAGAACATGCCTGTTCCTGGGGCTCTCCTTGCTTGGAGCAGCTCCTCCTCACAGCATCCTGACCCTCTCATTTCCATCTCCAGCAGCTGCATTCCCTTCCTCACCTGCAACTTCCACCAACCTCCAGCTCTTCACTTCCTGGGCAGGGTTTTGTTCACAGACCCAGTAGAGGAATATGTTATGACAATGGAGTTTTAAGGAAATCTTTTTGTTTCCTTGTGTCATGCACTTTATCCATCCCCTTTTGTCATCTGCTGCTTCCCATCTACCTACGAATCCATCAGAGAGAGCTTTATTTGGCTACAGTGCTGTGTCAGAGACTGGAATATATAGGATGAGTTACAATGCCATGATATTCACCAGTCTGAGGTGAATTATTCTTTTTCATTTCTTTGCAATCAGCAAATTCATCTTAGAATACTAACACTTCACTGACCGTGGTGAAATACAAATGAAAAAAATAACCTGCAAGATACACATAGGCCCTTCATTTGGGGAATAACTTAATTTTTAGTTGTGTAATGTCATTTTAGATCTAGTAAGCAGCAATTCCTGATGTTCTGTACATTCAGATAAATATGAAACTAAATAAGGGATTAATTATCCTTACAGACCCTTCAATCATGTTCTGAAATGTCACACAGTGAAATGCCATCCTCTGACTTTATTGAAAGAATCTCACCTGTACTTCACACCCTTCCCTATTTATTGTCTATTGGCTCTCCTCTTCACTGGACTGCCTTCAATATTGGGTTAATAAAGCTTAGTAAATTCCAGATCAGTGCTGTATCCAGATAATACATACAAGTAACATGTAGTATAAGGTCTAGAAAAATATTTTAATCATAAATTCTAGAATTACTCTGTTTTGGAAGTTTCCCCATATTTTCTGACCTTTTTTGTTTGTTTTTTGTCCAGGTCACAGCAGAAAAAGTTAAGGGAACAAACTTTCCTTTAATGATATCTTTCAAATACTGTGATATATAAATAATAACTTTTGTTGCTTATTGTAAAAGTACTGCTATGGGTGTGCAGTTTTAGCATTATAACTGTAGGAATGGGAAATGTTTATCATTTCAAAGATATCTCTATAGAATTACTGTTTGAATGCAGTAAAACAAATGCTATGGACATTGCCTTTCTTCTTCTTTTCCTGAATCAGGTCTTTTGCATCATGGTCTTTGCTTTATCAGGAAGCACAAGATGCTCTTAAGACAAGAAACACAGCAAAACCTTGAAAGCAGGTTGCATAATCTAATGTGCCATATTTGCCTTCTGATAACCCTCACCAACAACATCTAAAAGTAGTCATTTGACTTTTAATGACAGCCACTGTTCATGTTATCTCTACAAATTTCCTTCTTGAAAGAGCTGGTCCTCTTACTGTTTAGATACCACTGCTTCTGCATTTGCTAGAACAGGGGATGTAGTTGGCCTTGATTCAGTTCTTACATAGCGTCTGCAAAGATTTAAACACATCAAAGTGTCAGCCAGAATCTATTCTAAAGTAAATGAAAGTTTGACTTCCATTAGCCCAAGAACTCTATTTATTTATTTAACTTCACTAAAATTCCTTCGGCATTATAAAATTAATTGCAGTCCTGTTATCTTTCCCCCATTGCATCCCCTCAGTGCCAGCAGTCTCTGAAATGTTTCTTACAAAAATCTCGACCCTAAATACCTGATTTTACAATGAAACAGTGGAAACAGTTTATATGGAGCTACCTGCTGTTCAATATTCCAATGGATGCGTGCCTATCTTTCCCTAATCATTTAGTAGTAAAAGGAAAGCTGGTAGGAATGCTTCTCACAGAAGCCTTTGAACTAACTAAAAAACAAATCACATTTACTTTGAAGTCATTTTAAAACCCCTCCATTGTACTTTTTTTTGATCCTACCATATGTTTTCTGTCCTATGACGTTGCCAAAGAGCTTTCATTCATTAGAAATTTCATCAGGCTTGTTGAGATGAGATTTACCTCTGCCTAGATTTAGAGATCATGAGGCTGATCGAGACTCTACATCCATTCTTTTCCACCAGAAAAGGATCTAAAACCCAAAGAGCCACTTTAGCAGCATCTCAGCATTTACTGCTCATTTGCTTCCTATGCCATACCCCTGTGTGGAGGCTGAAAATGTCTTAATTTCCCAGACAAATGGCTAGTAACATTTCTAATACTATGCTTAACAATTATCATATTTGTGAGGAGTTACATTTAAATTTATTTAGAAAATAGTTCTTTGTATCTTTGACTGGTTTCAAGGTCCCTCAGACTCATAAAAACATAGAACTTCTTGCCTTCTTCAACCCTTCCAACTAGAGAAGTCTTGGAAACACCATGACAGTGTTTCAAATTGTAGATTTTTGTGCAGAAATTCACACACAAGAGTAGGAGATATGATACTGTCCCCAAAATTCACTCATTCACTAATTTCTTCTCAAGAAATAAAGAAGAAAAAACAATGTCAAGTCCTAACACATGCATCTGTGCCAAAAGTCTTCCCTTATTCCAGAAGGTTGAGAATTGCTCTTTTTAAGCTGTTTTGAGAATATTTACATTGTAGCCTCAATCCTGTCCCATTAAAGTCATAGGGTCTCTAACAAGCCCATTAATGTGTCATCAGGGCATAAGCAAATATGCCCAAAAGTAAACATTCACTCTAAAAAAAATGACCTTCTTCTCCACCATGCTCTTCAGAGAGCATGGATTGTATCCACAACAAGAATTTTGTACAAATGGAAGCCCAATTTTTACTTTTTCTAAAGGAAAAATATGATAAAAAGCAGGATGGTTTAACTCCTCCAGTCCACATCTTTCTTTGCTATCTTAAAGGCTTTCCAGGAAAAACAAAACCCTTTCACTCATACAGTAGACAATGGCCCTTGTTAGGACTCCTTCTACTAACATGCATAATATTAACTCCTCCCACAATCTGTGCTAAGAATCTCTTCTGAGAATCTCTTCTGGGAAGCAATGAAATCTTTGCATTATTAATAGCTGACTCATCTGGCTTTCTGGGGTAAGAGCTTTGGCCAGTGTTAGATCAGGTTCAACCGACAACCTTATGAATTTTAGCACGTCTTTACCTAGCAGGGTATTGCAACACAGGGTCCTCTGTGCCCAAGAAACTCAGCCAAACAGAAACCACGCTGGCCTGGGACCATCAGTCATGAGCAGGCAATTCTCAGATACACTCACCCACATTTCTCAAGGAATTAGTTTTGAGCCTCAAAGGGAAAGACTGAAATAAAAGGGCAAGCACCTTCATGATTCTTCATTTCATTCTTCACTATGTCTTCAAACTTCTACAAGCATCTCTTTCCCTGCCTCTTGCCAGAGTGTTTCTGTTTCTCACTGTCTTCTTTTCCAAACTTTCCCCAACTTTTAGTTTTTCCTTTGAGAGCATATTTTTGCTACCCACACTTCCAGCTATTTTACTTTCCCATCCCTGCCATAAGAATGCCTGCAATGCCACCGAATAGATGTTGGGATTTCTTTAATAGATTTCAAACACCACAAGAGGCAGGACAGGGAGGCTGACATTTTGACCTCTGGTTTACTGCCAGATGAGCTATTGGGTGTTGTGGATGCATTGGCTCTCCTTTTCCTCTGGAGCAGGCCATGCATTGCAGGTATTATCTCATCAGTCTTTCCGACAAGCGTGCACTAAACTGCTCTGGTTTACACTGAGTGTTTCTTTTCTACCTTTGTTCATCTTCTTCACTAATTGATTTTAGGGGATACAAAAGGGACAGAACGAAGAGTTTAAGGGTAAGAGAGAAACTAAGAGCGAAAGGAAAGAATAAATCCTTCAAAAGTGGACTCGTGGACTCAAGTAATAACTGCAATGTACAAAAGGCATTCGATGTTTTCATTAGAAGAGTGAAAGAAAACTGATATTTTCAAAATTTTGAAACATGCTGTTGAGAAAGTTCACATTTTTTTTAGCTGGCAGCAACTGTCAGGGTGCTTTTCTCTCACAGTGAAAACCCTCCTCCAACAAAAAGTGTTCTGAATTGTAGATGCAAACCAAATTGGAAATTGGGGAAGAAAAAATTTAAACCATTTTGGCAAAGAGTGTTTTTTTACCACCTGGAATACTGATCTGAATATAAAAAAACCCATTTCCAATATTATCTAGAATCTGGAAGAAACCAAAGTAGCAGACAAAAAGAAAAAGGATAGAACAGGACTTGCTGGAACTGTCTTTTTCTACTCTAAGCCTTGGTCCTTTTATAATTGACACAATGTTAGATGTGCATAAATTTGGTGGGTTTTTTTTCCTTTAAGATATATTTTAGCTGTTTTAGAAAAATTAATAAGGGTTCCCAGCCTTAAAACAAAAAGAATAATTTCCTGAGATGCTAAAAAGAAGGAAATAGGCCTAAAGCAGGATGATAGCATAGGATGGGTCCTAAATCAATACCATGGTTAGAAAAAAAAGTCAGTTCCTCAGAGAGTCTGAGCAGGAGAGAGATCATGGTCGGCAAGACAAACAAGGATCATCTGCAGTGCAGCCAAGTCAAAATGAGCAAGGCTAAATCCAGAACCATGATGTAAAGGTGAAAAGGTTTGCATCACTCCAGCAAATCTCAGCTATTCAGTTCCATTTGCCTGCATTTTGCTCCTATTTGTAGCTGATAACATCAATCTCATCTTTGTTAACAGATTTCTTTTAATATTTTATACAGTACAAATGAAGAGGAAGCTGCCAGGTCAGTGACTTTTTCCCTGTTTTCACACAACAGGGGTGATTCTGAAGACATTTTTTGGTTTTGCTCAGCAGTATTGACAAACAGTTGCAGTCACATCTCACAGGAAAATACATGGAAACACTGAAAAGATGTTTAAAAGATCAGGGGAGATTATATTATAAAATAATATTTATACTTTTCACATACCCCAACATAGTTAGAAAATTATTACGACCATGTTTCAGGTTTCATAGTAAGCCCTTTTTTGGGAGAAATGAATTATTGCAGGCCTAAGAGCTCTGCAGCTGCTGAAAGACTACCAATCCACGATGGTCCCTCCCTCCAGATGAGTGCTATCAAAACCATGGTAAGACCTTAATATTGAGCTGTAAAACTCAAGGGAGAATATATTCACATGAAGTGATTATCTCTTATGTTTCTGGACATGCTAAAGATACATTACATTCTCCTAATAATACTTGCCTTCTTTTTGATATGATGCTTTGGAAGAACAGCTTGCACTTATAATCAGTACAATTTATCACCTATCCCCAAAGTACCCTGCCGTTGAAATGCCTGACATATATATTAGGTGTTGTGGATTTAGCAAAAATTGAATTATAAATTGCCTTGCCAGCTTTTGCCTCTGGAAATAATGAAAAAGTGAGCTAAAGAAATGTTCTCCTGAAGGATTTCTTTTTAGTGGCTATAGAGAAAGAAACAACAAACATGGATTGACCAGATTTTATCATTTTAAGCACTGAATAGCTTGGTCTCAAGAAAAGTTTTCATTTTTATTTTTTTTAAGAAAGAAAAAGAGACTGCACTGAGAGTGCTTGAATGACTGTGAAAATAACTCAATTGAGAAAGGGGATGAAAAAAAAAAAGAATAAAGAAAACACTAACAAAACATTAATTTGTGCTCAGTAAGCCTGTATGAGAATTTCAAGGTCTTGTGCCCAAATGAAGCCCAGTTAAATGTCATCCAAAATACTTCCTTTTTTTTCTCTGCTAAGTGCTGTCTCTCAATGAATGAAATTATTTTCAATGGCCTATTAGAGTTTAACATTATCCAACTCTTCAAAATAAAAGAGCCTTTAGTAAGGTATCTAAATTGGCAGAGCTCTGCAGAATCCATTTTGAACAAGGATTTCAGCACCAAATGTATACAGTTAAACTTAATGGTGATCATAAAGGTATTCAGAAATACAGTCAGCTTTGGTAATACTAATTTTAAACTGGCATCTAACATCTCTTCACAAGTTTTTTACTTTTCTCTTAACAAGTTCCCTCAGAAAGGAAAAATAAAACTGTATCCATCAACATCTGAGAATAGGCTTTCTGTTTACAAACTAACTTGAAAGTTTACCTCATTTTGTGTGATTTTTAAATGTTTTAAAGAACATATGTTTTTACCATCTTATTAGATGTGTTTGCTTTAATTAACGGATGTTGGAGCATGATTGCAAATTCTCTTATTCTTCATCTTTGTAAGTTGAAATAATACAGTATTTTGGGAGTGCATATTTTTATTATGATAGAATATAAAATCTTGGAGTGTGGTGTATGTGCAAAAGATTTGAAAACAAGTACTTATCAGTCAAAAATTGCCTCCTTTTTAAATATGCTATTACTGAATGAGCTGATCATAAACTTTCTGATGTCTCTGGTATTACTGGGCAAGAACTGGGTATGAATTGTCTTCTTGTAATAAAGGTGTTATGCAGTATGACTGTCAAATTACAGTCACATGAAATCCACTCTGCGGGTTGACTGCAGAGGTTAATAAAATATAACTATCTAAAAGCATGCAGAGGTAGTGCAGACAAATGGAGTCAGGTGCATTTGTCCCTAAATCTGCTTGAGAAATATGAATAATATTAACATTAACTCAGTTCAACTTACAAAGTGACTGTCATTCTTTAGGAAGCAAAGAGACTACCAACACTAAAGCAAGGAAAGATGTAGCTTCTGAGATGATGAATCCTTGACAATCACAACAATTAGTCTGCTTTACCATCAAGTGAGAAGACAAGAATGTCCAATTTACTTCAATGAGTAAGTTTGATAAAGTGGAGGACAGACACATGAATGGAAAGACCAGAAGAAATGATGTATCATGAAAGTAAGATCTCCATTGAAGGAAGGGGAGGAGATTACAGAAGATACAGAAAATTGCATGCAAAGGTGGAGTGCAAAAGTCTGCAACCATTTCAAAATTGTAAGTAGTACAAGGATTCAGAAGAAAGGTTGAAGGAAGGAACTCATGGTAGGAGGAAGCACAAGTTTTCTTAGTAGTTGTATTTACATGTTGCTACATCCTTCTTACAGAGTAAGCTTTGAATGTCTTGAAATTTGTGTTTTTCATGGCTATGTACTTGATTCATTGGTCACTGTGGGTGATTGAGCTCGAGGGAAGTATTGAAAAACACATGCAAGAGGTCAAAATTTACTTGCATTCTAGGAAAATGCATATAAAGGCTTTCAAGTCAAGAAACATGCTGAAGAAATGTGTTGTCATCATACAGCCACAAAACATCCTGTAGATTAATCCTATGGTGGCCCTGCATGACACCTGTAGTATATGTGGGCATTAGGTCAAAATATTAGCTGGAGCTAATGATGGGCCCATTATAACCCTCCTTAGTGCTCATTACTTAGGGGACCTTTTGAAGGTGCTCTGTATCATTCTCTGGCTGACAGGCTATTCAGTGAAGGTTAGCAACTCCCTCTGAAGTCCTATTTCTCTGTTGCAGCTAACAACCTAGTTGGGGTCACGGAAGGCACACATGGATCCTTCACCTAAATGACAGAAACGGTATAGGAAATAATTAACATCTGCATGGGGTACAGAGATTTGGAAGGAAAGTAAATTTACCTTTTTTCAAGGTTAATTTTTGCTGCGTTGAGCACAATCACCCCACCAATGAATCACCGTTGTTAGCGCCGCGCTCGGACCTGAGTGTGCCTGACGTGTTAGCAGCCAGCTGCCTGCATTCTACACAGATGTCCATGCTGAAGCCAAGGGGTTAAAATAATATTCCTGTAATCCTACCTTCTACTGCTGATGAGCAAGAGTTCTCCACTGATAGCCCTGACACTTCAGAGCATCTTTAACTCAGAATGGTCTGTCACTCTTTCTGTTTAATCTTCGGCCGCAGCATCGCTGCAATTCGTTTTCATTCTGCTTTTCAGCTTTAATCACTGTACATCTGATCCACAATAAACCTGCTGGATGAAAGCTGCTATTTACTGCAAGCATGGTGTATCTTGAAATCTGCTCACTCAGCTTCCTGATTCTTCAGTGGCCCTCCTGTCAAAAAACCCGTATTGAGGGCTAGGGGCCCCTTAGCTCAGTCTTTTCTTACTCCCCTGTTTTGACTCTTCTCTTGCCTTTCCTGGGGATTTCTATCAGATCTCAAAACTCATTTAAAAACTGCCATGCTTACTTTCCTCTAGGCATTCACAATGCAGTTTTACCCAGAGTTTTGAGTGATTATTTGGTGCAGTTACATATATATTTATTCCAGTAGCTTCTTTAAATTCTTTACAAAATATGGACATACACTTGTACTGACTTGCATTGGGTGTTCTCCTTTTATAAGCAAATTACACTTCAGTAAATTTTTTTATTCATGTATTTTTTTCTCAAAGAAAAATAATCTATTAGCATACGCATCTTTTTTTTTTTTTTTCCCCTGGCTAACACCTACAGACAGACATCAAAGAGACTAAAGGATGCTGAATAGCAAACATATCATGTTAACAAGAAAGGATGCACAATAATGCTCTGGAAATGTTGTGCCTTAAAATCTGAAGATTGGCTCGTGAAAATGCATCCCAAACTATGCAGCTGAAGCATCTGACTAGACCCTGGGGCTGGGAAGACAGCTGTGGGGTTGTGTGGGCACTGAGATGTGAGTGTGTCCATAACACATGTCTGAGGCTACAAAAATACCTATGGACAGCTAAGAATCAAACCTGTCAGATGACTCAGTTCAAGTTCATTTAGATCTTGCAGATGGGAATAAAAAAAGGAATAAACTGAAGTTTGAGATCACTGAAGAACAACTGAGTTTTTATGGCCAAAGCCTAGACAATACTTTGCCAAAGCTACAGGAATTTGACAATGTGTGTTGTTGCCACAACAGAGCTCACTGTGGAGCTAAAATCAATATATTTTAATGCTCATTTTTTTCCACTGAGCTGTCCCTTCATTAGCCAAAAGTCCCAGAGCCCTCCTCATTTACATTATTTTAAGTCAGCTCTTCCTATGTTCAAAATAATTTGAAAGCTGATTTATTTGCCACTCAAGCC
This sequence comes from Ceyx cyanopectus, assembly GCA_013401355.1. NCBI lineage: Eukaryota > Metazoa > Chordata > Aves > Coraciiformes > Alcedinidae > Ceyx > Ceyx cyanopectus. Next base: position 15,554 of record VYZU01087801.1, on the reverse strand, counting down.
CAGCAGTCTCCAGTAAAGGAAATAATCAGTTTCTAGCCTGAGATGACGTTTGGCAAATTTCAGAGTAAATATTCATGACAAAGTCATAAGCCTTTGAAAACAGTTTTCCACTGGCAATGCTGACAGGTCTTTAAGCACAGTGGTGTGAACAGCACTGCTATAATAAGCAGTAATTTAAAGGCTGTGCACTAGTTAACTATTAGTGCTAGTAAACAAGTGACTCTGATGGGATTTCAAATTAGAGCTTCAAGCAAACCATTTGATTTTTAACCCTCTTGCTTTTCCACCTCATGGCAACAGACACATTACATATCATACATAATATTATTGTAGTTAGCTCACTTGGTAGGGACAAAAACCAGATCAAAGCAAATCAAATGTTTGTGACAATAAGAAATCCCAGGTTCCAACAAATGTAGTCACCTAACATTTTTCTAGGTAATTGAACCTACAGGTTTGCACTGGCCTGTGTTGGCCATGGCATCTGGAAAGGAGAAAACAGTGTGCTAACTGTACATCCCCTTCTCCCAATTAGCAATAATGCCTGAGGAGCAACCTAGGAATAACCCTCTGCTCCTGAGCCTTCACCACTTTGCATAGAAACAAGTCATATGGTGGATTAGATTTTCTTGGACACTGTTGGTATGAAGGAGATACCATGATCCTCAGCAAAAATTAACCTCTCTTTCCCCAAAGTTACAACTGACAAAGCTGCACTGGAGTTGGAAGCTGGATCTGTGTCACAAAACACACCAGACTCTCATCATCTCCCTGCTCTCTGCTCCCTGGATAGAGCAGAAGTAGTCAAGCTACCCAGAAAAAAAAATTGCTGTTTTCACCTGACCTGGAGCCAAGAAGCCCCAACCTATTCTCCATGGAATGTCACATTCAGAGTATGGGAGAAGATTTGATTTACAGCCTTTAAATCTAGAACTCTCCTAGTGGCTATACAAAAGAACATGCATTCCTATTACCCCAGAACACCAGAGACATCTTGTGTCATACCCTCAGTCACACAGGCTGTGGAGTTGTAGCACCTGAGCTGTAAACAGCCCAGAAAAATCGAGGAGACAATTTCATCACTGTCACTTACCCTGACCTCCTGCAGGTACAGAAAGAAACCACAGCCCCTCCTCATTCTATTTCTCATAGTCAGTTGAAATAACTTTCCACAGAGAGGAAATTCCTCTTTGGATTTGACTGAAAAGCCAACAAGTGACAGACTTGCTCACAGTCCTGTGCAGCTCCCTTGGGGCCTTCTTCAACCTCTGCCAAATGGGAGGATGGAAGGATTTTCACAGTAATGCTGTCTGCCCCTTCTATTTTCTCCTTAAATACCACGTCTGTTGCAGTTGCTTTTGAACTCTAAACTGTGCAGAAGCCTTGATTTGTCTTAGATTTCCATGCAATTTACAGATGGCTTTTCCACACTTGGTGCAAATGCTGTTCACGAAGGTATCTCTTTAATAATGTGTTAGCAAAGAGAAAAATCAATGGCTATAAAATTTAAGACATCATTATTTGAAGAACAACCATGAGAAGAAATAATAATAAAGAGACAGTCAAAATCTTGAAAACAAAATATTCCTACTCCATGCTGCTAATATCAATCAGGTGTTCAAGTTTCATTAGTATTTTATAGAAAATTCTTGTATTTTTGGCCCAATAGCTAGTTTCACAACAGTGTTAATAAAAAATATAGTTGTTCTTTCAAATAGAATAACATGAAAAAAGCATAGCAAGTGATTTTTGGCTTACAAGCAGATTTGTTATGAAAACAGAAGGAAAAACCAATGAAGCAATTAATCACTAAGGAAGCAGTAATCTTATCTTCCTCCTGTTAATTAAAAAATTATGAAAAGAAAAAGTAAAATGATGAGCAAAAGAACAGAATTCCTTTCCACAAAGTGTGTTTGTATTTTCCAAGGAGCAGTAATATGTCTTTACAGCCAAAAATAAAGTAGTACTACCACAATTCTCCCAAATTTCATCCAACAGATAAAACTAGACTGACAGGTCCCTTAATTGTTAGCCAGCTGTCATTTATAAAGGAGAATCTTGTTGCAGTTTACTATTATGTTTTTATTTTGTACTTGATTTGACCTTACCATGCTATTTATAGCCCTTTATTTTCTTTTTCATAGTTTTATTATTAAGAGGAGTAATGACATCTAAATGTAAAGGGAGTGTGCCCTTAATCAAGGTGATACTCTTGCAAGCATACTATAGATTTGGCATTTTCAACTTACTTTATATAACTCTTTGCAATTAAGTGCACTCCATCTAGAATGTATGGTATATTTCAGTACCCCTGAGGCTGCAGAATGTTGCAGTGTGGAAGAATTCACCCTCCTACGTTTCCTTGAAACACCAATTACTTCTGCAAGAATATTAAACCACCTCCCCCAGCTCTCTTTCAACCTCCCTTTCAGCTAAAAAGATTCAGAAAACTTCTTACCCTCTAAGCTGTTAGTGAGTAACAAGGAAATGTCAGAAAAGTGGCAGAATGGCACATCAAACAAAAAAAAAATTAAATATATTCCAGTTCAGTTCCCTAAAAGGCAGAGTAATGTCTCTCAGAAGTTGACTGTCAACTCAGGAACTTTCTCAAACTCAGGTCCTCTTTTTTTCTTTTTTTCTTTCAGAGAAAACACTTTTCCCCATTACAGAGCAAACACATTTCCACACTACATGTGGCAGCATCCATCACTCTAAAACTAGTAAGTTCTAGCTGATATATTGCAACTAGATAAAATTCCACTGACTTCAGCCATGTAGTACATGCAAATCTTAATTTGTTTCATGTAATCTAGGCATATGCTTCTAAGAACAAGAGAAATACATTCAGTCCTACACAGAACTACTAAATTAACTGGTCACAGACACAAATAGCAAGTGGTCTCTATATTCCCTATCTTCAGGAAAGCTGCTGTGTTTGCATTGCCCAGTGTGTTTTGCTTTGTGCAACAGTCCCATAAGCAGAAGAAAGCAGCTCTCCCTCCAGTGTAAGCTCTACCATGACCCACCTGAGGAGACACCTTGATCCAGGCATTTGGGAGCTGCAGCTCCCCAGGAGTAGCACACAGCTCTGCAGCTCTCAGTGCATCCCCACCTCTGCACCACACTTGGTAGATACTCTGCAAACACTCCATGCTCCAATTCCTGTCATTTCCATCAGTATCTGTCACTGCTTTCAATAACATGCATTTTACATTGAAGAGGGAAAATTGGTTTGCCTGCCTTCTGCCCTTTCCTGGTCCTGCCAGACCTAGTTCTGTTCATCTTCCTGCTGGTTCCAGATATCTGCTGTGTGATCCTGGGCACATCACTGCTGTCTCCTGTCTCCAGAAACTCCCAGTCTCATTATTACCACATTAATACACTGTGCAAAATCAGCCATACAGCCCTCCTAAAATGTTTTTATTGTTATTTTAAAAGCACATTTGAGTCCACTCACAGTTGAAGTCAGGTGGATTAGATCAGGACAGAACAAAAGATTTGCAACAGATTTCTTTACTGAATTGAGGGGCTAACCTGAGAGGAAAGTATTAACTTCTTCAAATATTTTAGAATAACAATGCAAGATGAACTTTCACAACCTATAAAAACTGTTCTTTTCTTCTCATTCTTCAGTCTTTTCTCCCTTTTTTTTGTGTGTGTGTGTGTTAAGGTTTATGTCGATCCCATGAGTTATTTATTGAGCAGCCCTGAATATGATTAGCACAATAGTCATTAAAAATATTCAGAACCTCATTGGATATGGTCTTTTTTGGGTGCAAAAAAATCCAAATAACCAAACGCACCCACCCAAAAAAGTCAAATAAAAAAAACACCCAACTCTGATTATTTACATCACATTCCTTCAGATAGAGTAGAATTTATTTGTTTTTTACCTTGCAATGTTTATTATAAAATCTCCATTTTCCTCTCTACATTCCCTTAATTTTTTCCCAGGTTTTCTCAGCCTCTGTTCTAAAACACAAGGGACTGGATCATTCATCAAAGCACACTTTCCAGAATGAAGTACTCATTTACAAGATAAAGGTAGTCACTAGTCTCTTGTTTATAAAGCTAAAACAATAAGCATCTGCTCATTTGAAAGTATCCTAGAAAGCCTGAGCTATCACAACATGACATGTCATGCTCCCTGCTTATTCAGTCTGTGGGCTATTTACCCTCCTGTCAGACAAGTTTGTCTTCAACATATGCTTTCTATACAGCCTACTGGTGTAAAAAATAATTATAATGTTTATTAAATTAAAATAATGAGGTTTATATGAACTTTCAATAATGCAGACAGGCAGACTATAACTGTAAACCACATGCTATATACTTTGGACTTTTACGGCTTTTAATTTATCAAAGGAAATAATTAGCACACTTTGTGGCAGCCAGTGATGGAATTTATTCATTTGGAAGCCATGGGTTTCCTGTCATTAAAACTACATCATGTCCTTCCTTTTCTATTAAACTTCAACTGAGGGCAGTAAGAAGTCACTAAAAGGAAATGAAGAGGTTTTTTGGCAACATTCACATGCAATGATTTAATACTGCTAAAAGATAGCAACCCATAATGTATGCCAATAAGGGATGAGGGTTCCAATTACCACATTATTTCCTTTATTTGCTGCTTTGTTAGTGGCTCAATTAACTGTGATTTGCAAAATCACTTCAATAAATTTATTTTCTCTTCATTAGCTTACTGCATTTTTTTTTGTTGTTCCTAATTACAAGTGTGTCTTTTGTGGCAAATAAAATGATCTAGATCTTTAACCAATACATTTGGATTCATATATATATCATAGGATGTTCATTTTTTCCTTTCACACTGATCAATCACATCTCATTAACTAAAGATTAATTTTGTCTAATGTTAAGTTTTCCTTCAATTTTCTTTCTCAATTTTTTTTTTTCTACTTTTTTTTCAAATATAACCAGCAAAATATCTGGATTTTCTTCAAGTGGAAAAGGAGCAAAAGTACCAATAAAAATTTCCCTTCTTCTTCCCATGCACACACACAAAACACCCTCTACCTTGTGCACACAGCTATAAATGGATCTGCATGCCAAAATTTGCATCACAGAAGGAGCTCAGCCCAGACTGAGGCTGGCTGAAGGATACACAGAATTTTCTTCAAAGGAGGTCTAAAATCAAAGTAGCACAGAGACAGACTTACCCTCTCTTTCACGGGAGTGGGTGGTCCTTCCAGGTCATGACCAAGGTATATCAACAGCAGCAGCAGAATGCTGGAGCTTCAGATATTTATGAAGTGATGCCAGGCAATCTGTAGGATCAGATGATACAGGGTACTGTAAGGTGCTTGTGCTTTCGTGCATAATTACATTAGTTTAAAATTATTCAAGATATATAAAACAACCTGAGTCAGTCCTCAGTAGATTTAAGAAAAAAATCTTCAGCTGCTTCACAGAATTATGAATTTCTAGTGGCTGTTTGCTGTGCTCAGTTCAGAAAAAAAATCAGCATAACTAATTTATCTTTTGAATCTTCCAGCTGCATATTTGACTTCTATATCTAGGATCTAACAGGCATCTTAACTGAGACAGACATTAGATATCCAGAATATTTATTATCAAAACCTATTAAATCTGAGGGGAGGAAAGTCTCTAAAGCAATGTGCAGACAATTGTAAAAAGGGCCTTTACTGCAGGTCAATGGAAAATTGTTTAAATTCAAAAATATCTCCACTAAAGCTGGGCCCTGATATTGCTGTTGAGTTTGCAAATTAAGATGTAAGATCAGAGCTAGCTAAGATTGCCATATTGTCTCCTCTAATTTGCAAAAGTAGAGCTGGGCTAGAGAGAAACCCATAAAAGAGACTTTATGACTCTCTTCAAGGCTGACATAGAAGCCAATGCTCCAATCCCTTCTCCCAGCCCCTCGCAATTACATTTCCGCAGGAAGAAAGAAAAGGAATTAGAAACAGGATAATGTAGCTTTAAATCATTTCTCCCAGCCTCTGCCTTCTAGTGAGAGCCTCCAGCTTTTTGAACATGCTTCTTATATTGTTTAGTGTGACACAACAAAAAGCACAACTTGTTTGACTCTTCCTCAATAAAAAATCATTTTGTTCTGACATCCCATAAAACCTGTGCACGAGGCTACTGAGCCCCAGTGTCTCCTCCCATGGACCAGGAGCAAGCACTGTAGACACCTACAGTAAAGATCTCTTCCAGACATGCTCAGGGCAATCCTGACAAAGTGATGTATGCCACTAATGGGCCTCAGAAACAGGCCAGTGTGTGCTGCTCTGCAAGTGATGATTCCAAAGCCATCATCAGCAAACTGAAGATCCTGAGTCACGTGGGGAGTCTTGGGTGGGTTGTGTTGATTGTGTACGAGCAGGTATGACATTGGCCACAAACCTACAGGAGCACAAAGTGATTGTGTCTGCAATATTTCTTTGTGTCAGATTGTGTCAGAATATTTCTGACCTCAGAGCACTAAAAAAGGCTGAAGATTGTTGATGGCAAGAATACTTTTCATGTTTATTGTTAGCAAATGCTGTGGGACTGTATATGGAAGAACAATTGTATTCTGGTACAAGAAACACATTGGAAACTTTGTTCTATGCTTACTGAAAAAAGAGCTCCTGACTAAAGGTGCTGTACAGTGTCTCCAGCAGTAGAGCTTTTATTCAATTTGCAAAGCTCTTACAGCAGCTTTTCAAAATCCTAATTTCTGTAGCATGGAATCCAACTTTTAGTAAATGAAGTATCTATATAAACTCCAACCAAACTCGTCTAATTATAATTGTGATCCTCCAGCAATCTTATTTGAACTCTTTCCTACTTTTACAACAGTTTTTCAAGGAGTTTATACTCTACTATCACATGCTTTAAGATTAATTTAATTTTGCAACTCTTCATAATGGTGATGTTCTATTATTATGTCTATTGTTAGGGCCAGTAACATGGGGAGACCAAGGAAAAACAGCTTCATTAATTTTGGATGTCCAGTGTGAGATATCTAGGACCATTTTCAGACTTCATAGCATTAAAAGCTATTTAGGGAAATTAAACAGTGGAAAATTTCAACTTCAAAAGTAAACAAAATCTGAAATATTTTGGCTCACAATTAAAATACTTCAGTAATGAAATACTACCATACTACCTCAGGCAGCTGTAGTTCATAATCTGAATATTCCCATCTTCCTCTGCAGCACAGGCTTTCTGAGCAAAACAACAGCAGTAAGAAGGGACTGCTTTATTAGACAGTCCCTGACTATAGTGCTGAGGAATACACAGCCTGGATGGACAGTTCAGCCCATGCAGAGGCATTAAGCAAGGGGGTGGGGGAGAAATCACAATAGATTTCTTTTAAGCTATTGTTGCTGGCTAGCCAAATTAAAATACTCTGGTTGTCATGTATTTGGCTTTAAGAAAAGTGTACAGACAGCTGCTGCATAGAACAATCTAGCTGAGGTTTTCTCCATTTCTTAGGGTAGGAAAAGCAACGTTAACTGGAGCTTGCACCTTCAAAGACAAATTCCCATCAGCTTCAAAAGCATTTGTGAGCACTTACCACATCAACAAAGGGGACCTCAGAGAGACTCAAGTCAGGTGCCTAGGAACTGAGAGCATGTGGTGAAAGCTGAGACCAGGCAGAGCTACACTTGCTTACCACAGTGCACAGCCCTCCAGAGCTCTCTCCAGTGCTTCCACTGCTTCCCACTCTGCCTGCCTTCAGTTCACACCTTGGTCCCCCACCCCTGTCTCTCCAGGACAAAGGGCAGTGCTTTCTGCTCCCTTTTTGACCCAGGAGAAATTTTAGGCTTCTTAACAGCCAGATGAATGGGAAGATAGCACAGTAATGGGGTGTTTTCTTCTCCCTTTGCTGAAGTTAAGTTTCAATTCTTTTCCCCCCTGTTATAATGAAGCCAGAGGGTTTGAAGATGGCACAAGCCACTACATGAATATAGACTCAGAGGATCAAGTCTCTCCACCAAATCTGACAGAGCAGTGACTGTGCCTTGAGGAAGAAGGGAGCAAAAAAAACCAGGAAAAGAAGAACAGGAGATAAAAATTTGCTATAGCTGAGAAAGTAGCAGGACAAGTGCATCAGAAAAGAGAAAGTTGAACAGGAGCAGGATTTAATAGGAAAAGACAGATCTGAAGTGAAAAATAGCAATGCTGCAGGTGTAAAGGGCAACCAGGCCTCCCCGGGACCACCTCCCACCTGTCCAGGGCCTAGAACTCCACTTCAGCTCCCCAGGGCCACCAGTCCCTGTCCCAGAAATACTGCAGTGCTGTCAGTCTCCAGCTGCCCACAGCCCAGTGGCCCAGCCTAGTCCCAGCACCACCCCTCCTGCCCAGGGATGTGAGCAATGCTCAGGGCTGGGGCTGCCCCTGTGTCCTCTGGCTGCTCTGCTCCTGACTGGGGTGGTGGGATGAATCCTGGCTGCCATGCCATGCCACACCCTGATGCACCCCTAAGATCCCCCAGCCCATGCAATGCCCTGATGCTAATCTTCCCCACCTTGAGCTCAGAAACCAATTCTGGCATGAAATGGGAGTGTCTGGGTAATTAACTCCTCTCATTTCATGTTCTGCATCCCCTCCTGTAAGAGTTCTGCCTCATTGGCTGCAGAAAGTGGGGGTGACTGTGTAGACTACAGAGGGAAAGTACTTTTGTAGAAAGGGAGAAGAAAATGCATTTCTATCTTTTAACAGTTCTTCCCTCTTTCACCCTTTCCACTGAAGAATCCCAATTTCCTTCCACACTGGGTTGTCCCCAGCAGCCAAGCACATAACCATGGCAAGAATGCACCTAGCAAGGAAATAGGGTGGCTTCTTCCATTCCATAGTTAACCTGGTGGAGTTGTTCCCTAACTTGCTTTGTCTTTGGTAGACAGATTAAATTAACAGTGATTGCAAAGGAAGAGAGAGTCCCTGGAGTCACTACATTTGAAATAAGTGAGGCATACCCTCACACACCTGCAGGGGCATTGGCTGAAGGGTGTACAGGCAAACTTTCTAGAACACAAGAAGAGGTTTGTGGATAAAATCCAAGTCCCCAGTGCACCATTAGCCAGTTTCTTTGTTAAATGTGAGTCCCATGCTAAACCAAACAAATAATCCACAATCCTATGCTTATAATGGACAGATTCACACTCATGTGTGAGACTGATCACTGAAAGATCAATCAGATGGTATTCAGGACTTATCAGGAGTTGTTTGGAAGTGTCTCAGAAATTACAGCAGAGATGTAAAGAAAAGTGGGAGATGAAGGAGCTTCAAAGAAATGCATGGAATGTCTGTATGTAACTTGCCACTTCAATTAGTAGCCACTGCAAGATTTTCAAGAACAGAAGAGTGTAAGAGGATTCAACTGTAAAAAAGAAAGTGTTTTACATAGTGCTAGTGCTTCTGAAATGAAGTGTAAAGATGCCTTTCAATGCTTGCAATGAAGATCCTGGTTTTCTGTTTCGTCTTTGTCAAAATCCATTTAACAGTGTTATTTTTAAAAAAGAAAAGGAAAAAAAAAAACAACAACGAACCAGGAATGTAACTTCATCCCATCAAATATTTTCAGGCCCGAATGCTGTGCATGATTTCTCTGTTATTATCCCCTTTTCCTGCAGTGATTGGCAGAGGCTGAATGCTTTATCAGTCTGGCACTGCTGAGGGCTTTGCCACGGGGTTTCCCAGACTGCTTGCTCTGCATAGCTGCATTAAAGATTGAAATGGAAACGTTAACACTCTTCATGCCAGATCAATTAAATGGCTGATCAGAAGAATCAGCCCACATCTGATGTATGTGGAAATGCTTTAGCAAATAGGAATACAACCCTGTTACCTATTCATGCAGATCTTCAACAGCTGCAACCAAGAAAGTAATGCTAGAGATGAGCAAACTCCTAGTAGCAAAATTAGACTCAGAGTAACTTTCCTCAAAAAGACTTCAAAAACTCATGAGGTTGTACAAGAGGTAAAGGTTTTTTCCCTTTCCAGTTGCTACTTGCCCTTGTGCCTTCAAACTCTGTGAAAAGAAATGTCAAAACAATCTGTGAAAACTTAATTTTGAAACAGCTCCACATTGTTCCAATCCACTTTATAATCTCACAGAACTTTTCTCATCTATAAGCAATGGAGTTTAGAAAACATCCTATGTACAGATTAATAAAGTAAATGGTGTTTTAGTCTGCAGATAAATTGCCTTGCTGGGCTGGCTTTTCTTTCTGTGTTTAAAGCAAAACTAAATAGAGGCAGTTATGTCGGAAGTGCACTAAAAGATATTTTTTATAACAGTATGGAAAAAAGGTATTTTGTGGAAAAAAAAAAATAAATTGGATTTCCCCTCTTAAATCTTTTGAGCTGAGCTGCTTGTTGAGCCAAAAATGACCAAGAAAGTACTTGGGGAAATACCACTTAGACATGCCCATTTTCTTTCTCTTTTCAGGGCTCTGGTTTTGGCCACAGCTGGAGGCACAATGTGCATTACATGGCTCTTGTTTGGATCCAGCATGGCTGCTTTTTCCTATCTTAGAGTATTGTACTTCTTTGTATTTCTAGTACAATATGATCCTTTCCAGTTTTGATGGGGTAAGTATTTCCTAGAGTTAAAAAAATAGAAACACAAACATTTAATTGTTCTGTTTTGTTTTGTAACGAATAGGTGAACTTGTTCAATAGAAAACAACAGGAATGTGTAGAGAAAGAGAGTTAATTCCTAGGAACGATGTCCCCTCATCCTAGTCTTGTTAATATAGTTTATTACATATATTCATATATTTGTATGAAATATATTCACATATTTCATTTTGTGAAATATTTTAATATCTCCAAACAATGAGAGGGAAACTATGACCAGGTGTACAAGTGGTAGAGAGAGGTAGGTTTCAAGTGACAGAGCAATTCTAGTAAGATAATGAAACCAGCCAGACCAGAAAGTGAAAAGAAAGTGAATAAAAGGGAACTTGCATTCCTTGTATTACCCAAAATACTACAATGACACAATTACAGTAAGACATAGAAGCATCTCCACTGAATGCCAGAAGAAATACTGTAAGTAGCTAAGAAAACTAAATAGGGAGTTCATGGTACAGATGCCAGAACAAGCACCAAGAAGGAAGAAGAGAAGCTCCAGAAGAACACCACTGCACTTGGATTAGCATACAAGAAGTCAGAAAAATCCAAAGATCAATAAAATTCAATCACTAGAAGCAACCTACCCACACGTGGCAGAGAGGGAAGATAATGGTCCTCCTATCTTTCAACCTGCCATATTACAATGTGACTGGGCAGCATTTCTTCAGGCAGATGTAAATGTTTAACCCGGGAGCTACACTGTGAGTTGGGGAGCTATTTTAAATTCTTCTGATAAAGAAGAACATCAGAACTGAGCAGCTGCTTATCAGACAGGTTGTTCTCAGCTGCAAAAGCACCAAATCATATCACTGCAGTAACGTGATACTGAATCAAAGCCACTGCAGTTGCTCCACAACACAAGCTGATGTAACTTTGCATTCAAAGGAAAATCACATTAGATAGAATGTCACAGGATGGTGATGCAACACAAATAAGATTATGAATTAGCTTCAAGACTTCATTAAAATCATAATGCCATGATTACTATGCTGATTATATTCACATAAACTGTTTATTTGAATGTTGCATCTCAGTTAATCCTTACAGAAAATATCTTCAGCTAGTCTTGGGACACAATGTGAGTAAAATTCAACCACAAGCTACAAAAGAGTCTAAACTATTTCAGGGAAACCTAAATCCTTGTGACATTTTAAACTGTTCTCAGATGCTGAATAACTTGTCAATGGAGGAAAAACTCTGGGGAAAGTCTTTTTCTTCTGTTGTAGTATGATACCATTCAGTACCTAGTGCAAGGGTGAATGCCAGCACGATCCTGGAGCCTCAGGACTCCATGGTCACCTACAAGACACTGAGGCACTCAGCACAATCCTGGATAAATGGTCAGATAAGCTTTTTTTTTTTCCCTTTTTTTTTTTAAACAGTCAAATTTGCTGTCAGCTTGCCATACAGATTTAAATAAACATCCTAAATAGAAGCTGAAGTTCAGGTCTTTTATTGAACTTAAGAACCTTAAGTGTGCGGTGTTCATGTGGATTCCAATTCAGAGCCTGACATATATTCAATCTTAGTTAAGACCTAGTTATTTTTGTTGGCAGCAGAATTAGTGCTAAAACCATAACACATTCCAGTTTTCTCCTTCTATTCCGGCGGAGTTTATGGATTATCTAAAAGGATGTCCATGCACAGTTCAGTGAAAGTTAACAGGTCAAACTACAGCATCCCTGGAACTCCACTAGTCAGAGCTCCAAACCGTTCCAAGCTAACTTTAGTAGTGCCCGAGGTACTGAGACACTAGTTTATTTGTTTAGGCAATAATTGTCCTTTGCCTCCAGAGAAGCCCTAAAATTGCTTCTATGTTTAGCATCAAGATTGGTCTGTTAAGGCTGCTTGTCACAAAGTTTCACCTCTTTTTAGAACTGTTTATTCCCAGTACCCTATTTCCCAATTTAGTCCATTATGGAGTTTGATTGATGCATCTGCCTGACACAATACAGCAAGAACACAAGAATCCTTTATCAGATGCCTTAGGCAGTACAATTACTATTTAAGGGTTACAGTGACATTGTTTGTTAAAGGTTTATTGCCTGCCTTTCTAAACAAACATTATTATTTGTATCTAGTGGGGTTTTTACTGTCTCAGTTGCAGGGGAAAAGACTGTGAAAATACATTAAAGTAGAAAATACCTGAAGACCCACAATTTTCCTTCCCTCAGCAGCCACATGACTGGTTCTTCCAGCTGGAAGTTACTGCTGTTAGTGGGATTCATGGACACAGATTAAATAAAATGAAAAAAATAGTTTCTAATCTTGTTCCATAGGCTAGACTAAGGAATGACCTGCCTCTCCAGCAATGGAAAACATGGGACTACTGCCTTATAGCCACAACTATACAAGATACTGTCTGTACAATGAATGAAATCAGAGCAGTCACAGCTGCAGAAAAATAGACTAGGAAGGGCACTTAAGAATTCATCTGCTCTATCTCTTGCCCTAGGATATGATCAGATCTATCTGTGTTATTCATGAAAATGTTTGTTTGGCTCGTACCTGAAGACCCTCCAGACCTGGGATACCCAAAACTTCCCCAGACAGTCTTTTCTGGTGATTAACAACCCCAAACTCACTACTTAAGAATAATAAGAATAATCTTATTAAGAATAAATCCTCCTGGCTGCATTTCAGGTCTATTCCTTCTTGCCCCAGCTGGCATGGACATGGAAGCTGGATAATGGCTTTCCCTCTTGCAGTTCTGCATTCACAGGCAGTGACAGTGTAAGTCCCCTGAGGGACATGGCTGCACTCTCCCCTTACCACCTGCAACTGGCTGCAAGGGGCTACCTCACAGTTTCAGAAACATAGCTTAGGGACAGCCATGGTAGGATGGAAAAGGAGCAGGAGATAAAATCTTCTTTATGACTGAACTCAGTCCTTTAGTTCTCTTCATCCTGCTCATTCTATTCCTTTCAAGTTACAATGACTTATTCCTGTAGATAACTTCAAACCCCAACATCTGGCTATAAGAGCTGCAGGAGCACTTAACTCTCATTTCAACTCAAACTGTAGCCTTTGCAAATATTTAACTCAATAGCCAAAATAATCTATAAATTCACAGGTGTATGCATGTAAAACATGAAGCTGGTTTTACCAGCATTTTGGTTTTTCTAGTCACTTAAAATGTCTACAAGTCTCCATTAATTTTCACAATATTTTCTGAGAGTACCAATATTTTTACTATCCATTAAACAACATGTTCACAATCATATTCCATTGTGCATTTATACTTCAACGGTTATAACTTGATAGACTTCATAGTAGGCTTCACAGCATTTACCAGCAGCCATCTGATTTTTTTGTGATCCATTGCTTTGAATGTATTGGCAACTAGAAAACAAGTCTGCATTTCTGGGCAAATTATTTAAACTTATGCTCACTGAGCTGTGTCCCACTATCAAGCATGGTAATTACTATGGTAGCCAAAGACAAGGCTGTGTGCCTTGCTGTAGAACAGTCCTAGAAAGGCTTTCTTAAAAGACAAGGATGGTCAGTTAGGCAAGAAGACCTTTTTTTTTCCAGGCAGCCAAAATCTATGCCAACTCCTATGCACTGCTCAGTGTTCTGCTGCTGCTTTGGTTTTTTATCTTTGCAACAAAACATGACATTTCTTCACTGTGGCTATCCATTTTAAATTAATGTATCTTTGTTCCTACTACCACTTTCTTCCAGGCTTTCAAATGTCTCCTGCTCCACCACCCTTCTTCCCCATTCATTCCAGAAACTGTTGCTCCTATCCCTACCCCACCCCCTTGACAGCACCCTACCTCACATGCTCTCCCCAGTTTATCTCAACAGTAAGATTAGCCCTTTGACCTTGAACTAAGTTGCTATATTCTGCATTTTCATCCTGTTTCATAACCATCAGCAGTGTTCCCATTCTGTGCAGGGCATGTAGTTCCTGAACTTTGTGTCCTACAAACTCATAACAAGTTTCCTTAGCTGAAATAACTGAAAATATGATAAAATATCAAACTGTTTAGACTCAGATATTAAACTTTCTGTCCCTACATCTCAAGACTTTCCATTTGGTGGGGACTTGCACCAACATTTCACACAGATCTTATTCATTTGCTTGAGGTTTCACATTTGGTGCTTGTTGTAGCCAAGCAATCCAGCAGAGCCCTGCTTCATTCAGCATCTCCTCTGGTCTGACCAGCACAAACAGACAGAAGACTGCTCAGAAAAGGAAATTTAATTTGGCCTTTTCCAAAATTTCCTACAATTCCATCCCTTGGCCCACCAGAATTAGACACTTGGTGAACAAAAAGTGCATGGACAATTTGCAGAGATAAGTGATGGACTGTTGTGTCAGTTGATGTCAATCAGCACGTTTTGCTCAGAGCAAAGCCTCATCAAGGAGATCCCAGCAGCAGCTAAGGAGCTGCTCTCTGCATTTGCAAGATGCTTTTCAAAGCAAAATCCCTGGATCCAAAACTCTTCAGTGTCTTTTCTGTTCTCGCCTCAATCTTTTTTTCCTGCCATCTGATCAATGTGAGCAACCTCCCAGCTGCATCCACGGAGATCAAAGGATGTGCTCTTGCCAAAAGCTGTTTGTTACCAAAACACCAACATGTTTAGCTCTACAGTTCCAGCTCTAGGTGCCTGAAACTTTTAGTGCCTTCCTAGAAGTTTCTATTTAAACTAATGGAAAGCAGTGCCATGTAGCAGAGCTCTCAAAGATAGAAGCTCTATTCATAGCTAAAACAAAAGGTATGATTTGAATGGGGGGGTCCTGTTGGCTGCTTACTAACACTGGGACTGGTAGAAAATGTCACTGCTCCTAACTAAGGTGAGTCAACTTTCTCTAGATGCAATCCCTAAAAGAAAGCTGCTAGAAGCAAGAGTAGCAGGGAAGCTATGTAAAAGATGAGCAGTATGCCTGTTATCTGTGCTAAATTTTATGCAAATCCATTTATCTTTGCAGGTTTATT
>VYZU01087799.1:102694-163914 GCA_013401355.1 Ceyx cyanopectus | reverse complement strand
GGCTGTGTGGTTGGAAAGCTGCAGCTGGAAAAGGCCCCGGGGGAATTGATCAATAATTGACTAAATAAGAGCCAGCAGTGTGACCTCCTCTTCTTTTCTCTCTGCAGGGAGGAACTGTGCTGGCTGGAAGGTGACCCTTCTCTGTGGAGCATCCTCAGCAGGTGAAGAGCTTCCTACCTGGGCAAAGGTAAGCACTGGTGTTTGGGCTGGTCCCAGCTGCTTGGTGTTCCAGCTGTTGTGCCAGAGCAAAGCCTGGCTGCCCGGGCTGCTGCTGCTGCACTCAGGGGTACAGCCCTGGGGCAAGGTGCTGGTCCCAGCTGCAGCTCAGCAACAGTCTCATGTGGGTTTCACTCAGCCTTTGCCTGTGGTGGGATGCAGAGCTACTCAGGAGAGCTCAGGTTTGTCTTTCACCGACTTCCAAATGCTTATCAGGTATAATTATATTTAGAATATATATATTAATTATTATAGATATAATAAATAATTTGAATGAACATTAACACCAATGCCAGAAATCTAAAGTCGAGTGGTGGCCAAGAAAAAGACACCATGAATTTGTACCAGCTGGGGCATACTACTGGGGAATGCTAGATACAAAACCATCTACAGAAATCCCAATTTACTCCAAGGAAATACTTAAAATCTTGTGTGGACTACAATGGTGGCAGAGTCCTGCCTCAGTAAGCAGTGCTTATTGCTTTGTACAGAGACCATGCTGAAAGGAGGGCAGAAATCTGACCAAACCCACACCATTTATTTCCCAATACTTTCCTTTTATTTTTTTTTTCTTTGATAATATTCTTTTCGAGCAGTGGAATAGCTCGGCGTGCTCAGGTGCAAATTGCTGCTGCTGGGGAGTAATTTCTGGTGCTCGGTGCCTGGCTAAACCTTTAACAAATATTACCATCTGCTGGTCATGGGCCATCGGTGCAGCTCTAGCCTCCCGTCCCATCCCAACGGAGCTTTGCCCTGCCCGAGCAAGGCGTGGGGAACTGATTTTTTATCAAAGCTGTGGATCAGTGCACCAAAAACTGGAGAGTTGTGTCTTTGAGTGAACTCAGTACTGAGGGGCTGTGTTCCGGGCTGTGTTTTCATGCTTAGAAACCCTGTCTGTGCAGGATTTACCCAAATAACCCCCTTCCCAGTGCAGTTTGCTAGTTAATAAACACATAAATCTTCTGTTTATTACATTCTCACCCCACTAGACCTCCCAGCGCTGCTTGGGATGCAGTGGGGAGGTGAAGCTTCTGCAGAGGGCACTGACCAGCACTTCAACCACTGCCACACAGAGCCAAGCCTGGCCACTGCTTAGAGATGCTTAAAAACACACTCAATTACAGTTCTTTTCAGTCTGGGTTAGAACTGGGGGAAATATTGTACTTTTCAGGATGGTTTAGTGACTAGGGCTGCGAGACTGTGATGCAGAGATGGTATTTCCCTCTCCATCTCCCAGAGGTTTCCAGTCCTCTGGTGGACATCTGGTTTCTGGGTTGCTGCTGGGTGAGCAGGCAGGATATTGGCACTCCCTCCATCAGCAGAGCTGGTTGGTACCTGTAGCTCTGTTACCAGTTTAGAAATAATTCTCTATACTGTGGTTGAATTCCCAGCTTCTTTGTGTTTCTGGAGTGCTGTAAGGGCTGGAGGGAGGAGCAGCTGTCCTCAGACTGAGGGGAGTTGCTGAATGCTCTTTTGTTCAGCAGTATTCACAACAGTAGAGCAGGGTGCTTGGAAGATGGACCTGGCTGACCAGGAGAGGCTTTGCTGGGACTCCTGGGGGGAGTAGCTGCCAGGATGCTGGTGTGGTGTCTCTTTGGAGGGATCTTCTGTAGGAGCATCAAGGAACAGTGCCTTGCAAAAGTATCAAGCCTGTTTCAGGGATGTATTTTTTTTCCTGTTTTTCCCATTTTTTATTTCTTTATTTTAAAAGTCATAGCTGTTTTTGAATGATACATAGGAGGCTTTCCTGGTTTTGTAAGGCTACTAGCTGAAACCAAGCACTTGAGAGGCTCACTTTCCACAGCTGTATGAAGTCTCACAGGGCTACTCACACTCACAAATTTAGGAACACCAGAGAAAGCTCCTAGCCCAGACCAGTATTTCACAGAGTAATTGCACATATTATTTTCTCTTTATCCTGACAAAGATTGTTTCTCCTGACCTGAGGAGTCCAGTCCCAGGAGCCACCCCAGCAGGCAGGACTCCCTCCCAGTGTGCCCACCCAGCATCAGGCTGGTGGTGCTTGGCCACCCAAATGGCCATAAACCCCCCTCAGGGAACAGAAGAGGGGTGATGAGCAGCAAAGCTGCCAGAATTGCTGGTTGACACCTGGAGCCTTGAGAGCTCTTTTGTTTCTGTAGTTTAGATCTGAGTAAGTGAATTTTGGCCACTCTCACTGTGCTGTGGGCACTGTGTCCTGAGAGGAGGCAAGTGACCCCGTGCCTGCCCACTCTCCTGTGCCCAGCCTGGCCTGGTGGAGCAATCCTGCTTCCCAGTGCCCTCCTCTGTCACCAAACCAGAGCTGTTTTCCACCTCTAGAGGACACTGTGGCCTGCCACATGCTCTCACCCTCTGTGGTCTGGAGGCAGCAGCTCTGTTGGGTGGCTGCTGGGCAGAGATGGTACAAGGCTGGCCCATGAAACCCCCCTTAGGAAGGTTCTGGGGGGTGATTCAGGCCTGAGTGCTTCTGCTGCCAGCTGCTGAGTGCCAGGCTTGCCCTTCTTCACCTGCTCTGTCAGCTCAGAAACCCAGGAGAGCCTGAGTTCTCTGGCCAGGATGAGGCAGGGACACAGCTTTGTAGGTGTGTGAGCACATTTGCTGGCTCTCAGCACACATCTGCCCAGAGATCCTCCAGATTTCCCCTTTTCAGGCCACTGCAGGGATTTCCTTTCTCCTGGGTCTCTGATTTTGATCCCCCTGCTGTTTCTCCCAGCCGTGGGAGCTGTCAGACTGGGAGCTGTCAG
Organism: Ceyx cyanopectus; assembly: GCA_013401355.1. NCBI lineage: Eukaryota > Metazoa > Chordata > Aves > Coraciiformes > Alcedinidae > Ceyx > Ceyx cyanopectus. The sequence continues at coordinate 160,954 of VYZU01087799.1, read as the reverse complement.
GCTGAACAAGCCCTTCTCTTTTAGTGCAGGGCTGCACTGGTTTTCATCTGTTTCCTTCTCTGTTCACAAGTCTTGCTGACCTAGGCTTGTCCTCTTTTTTTTTCCTTCCCTGTTGGCTCATTCTGGCATTTTGCATTAGGGGAACTTCTCAGAAAGTTGCTAAAAAGCTGCCTTTTTGTGCTCTTGAAGTAGATGAGCAGAATTGCTGGCTGAAGGAGGTGGTGTGTGGTCAGGAGGTGGTTGTTTCCCTGGATGTGGACAGTGAAGTGTGTGATCATAAAGCAGCCATGCTACCAGGGGAGATGCAGCACAGCTCCGAGTTATGACACCATAGGTGCCCTGGGGCCTCACTTCTCCTTGCAGGCTCTTTCCAGATGGCACACAATGGCTTGTTTTGCCAGGCTGCCCATCAGCAGAGCCCAAGTGTGATGTTCTGCACAGGGCATGAAGCTGGGGAGAGCTCTGTCATGGCTGTGATGCTCAGCAGTGGTGAAGATGATGGTGGTCCCCTCTTGGCAAGTGTGTCAGTATTGTCAGGTGCCCAGCACCAATAAGGCTGATGGTTTTAAGTCTTTGGTTGCTCCTTGCAGGTGAAGAAATTTCCTGGCTGTGAGGGTATCCAGCAGTACAGTTAGGTCATTTTTCATTGAATCAGAAATGAGGCTGTTTTGGGGGAGGAGAATTTCTGTTCCATATCAAGGTTTGGCCATGGTTTGAGTATCCATGGATGAGTAAGGGTGAATTCTTCTCACCAACTCTGCCCATCCCATGAACAGTGTCTCCATCTGTAAGTCAAAGCTGAATTATTTCAGAGTTTTTCCAGAGTTTCACAATAAGATCACAAGTTCATTGGAACCTGCCACTGGAAGCAAATCCAGGCAAGAAATACCAAAGAATGAATCATGATCCAACCCAGGTTGCTCCTGAATGTTGGATTCTGCATGTTGCTGGTGTCAGACTGTGGGCTGAGAGCATATTGGGGTGGGGTGTGCAGGGGGAATTCTTTACATTCAAATAAGGATGCAAATATTCCTCAAATTATCTATCTTTGTTTTTTGAGAGAAAGTAGGGAGGGAAGATAGAAATCAATGTCTTCCAGTGCAAAAGAGCTTTTTATAACTGCCAAAGATGGGCACATCCTTGGTTTCCAAGTGTTTTGTGAGGACCAGCAGCATAAGAACTGTGGAAGTGGTAAAGCTGGGCACAGGACAACAGTGATGAAGGCAGAAGCTGGTGGTGGAGACCCCATCCCTGCAGACATCCCAGGTGGGGCTGGAGGAGGCTCTGAGCACCCTGCTCTAGCTGAGATGTTCCTGCTCTCAGCAGGGGTTGGATGGATGAGCTTGAGAGGTCCCTTTCCATTTCTATGATTCTGTGTGTTGCTCCTGCTTTGACACCACAGACACCACCTGAAGTTCCACAGAGCAGGAAGAATTGAGGCTGCTGCTTCCTTCCAAAGGCAGGCACCCAGACACATTAGTGTGCTGGTGGAGAGGTACCAAATACCTCAGTGCTACCCTGCTGCCCTGTGCCCACCTTTCCCCTGCCAGGGAGGTGGACGTGAGGCTGCAGGCAGTGACCTTTCCCACAAACACTTTTCTCTGCAGCTCTCAGGACATCTGTTGGCCCCGGAGAGTCTTGAAACAATGTGGGTTTCCTGGCCCTCTCTGTGGTTTTTCCTCTTCTAGGCAAATATATGCTAGAATATCTGTGGTGTTTTCCAGTTGCTTTGTCCTGGTGTTAGCACGTGTGCCTCGTGTCTGCAAGGGGACCTGTAATGGTGGAAATCCTGGTGCAAATGAGGTGATCTAAAGGGATGGATGTGGGACAAGCCATCTTGCCCTGTGTGGAAGGATGTCTGCTGTGCTTCTCACATAAGCTGGGCAGGTTTCTCTCAACAGTGGGGTTTTGAACTCTCTTGCCTTGCCAGTCTCTGCACTTGGGCCATGCCTCTCCCAGTCTGATCTGCTGCAGACCACTGTCTTCCACACACATCTTTTCCCGAGCTCAGTAACTCTCCTGATGAAGCTTTACCTCTGAGATGTGTTTTGAGCTGTTGCTCTGCTCGTTAGCCTGTGCCCATGGTGGGCTGACCAGGGGCATCCTGACTTCAGGGCCACGGGGAATTCTTCTACTACACACTTTAGACCATTTTCCTCCTGTGAGGACACAACTAATCCTAGTCACTTCTCACTGAACTAAGCAAATCAAACATTTCAGATTCCATTATAAGGCTGTTTCCGCAGCTGCTGAATCACATTTGTGGGTTGTGCTTTTTTACACCCTTTCCAATTTTTCAATATCCTTTTCTTACAATTGTAAACCAGGACTGGACAAAATATTTCAGTATTTGGTCTTGCCAAAACTGCGTACAGAGTCAAAATCGTTATGGGATGTTTTTTAATTGCTTTAAAAACCCATGGACTATGAACGTTAACATTTAACAGTCTTTCTTAATAGGATTCTTTCTGCTACCTCAAATACACTGACTAAATCCTTTCCCCTAAAATATTAGTGTCTGAGGTTTGATTAAAGCTGTGAAGAATGTGTGTGAAAATGGTTCTGGTAAGTGATTGTTCATGGGAACTGGGAATTATCACTGTTTACATTTTTTTCCCTTTCCCCCAAAGGTTTGCTGTGCAGTGTGGAGAACTTTGCTCCAGGAGCCAGCTGAGTCAAGCAGCTGTGGGGAAGAGGAGGAGGAGAGGGGCAGGGTGGAGTTTTAGGGCAGGTTTCACTATAACTGTGAGAAGGAATGAGTTTTTTTCCCTTTCCCGCCAGCTGTCCATACGCTGGTGCTCCCTGATCTGACGGCGGGTTAACACCCAGCCACCATTTCTTTGTGCCTCCATCTCTGGCTGGGCTTTGACTGGGAAGAGGCAGGATTTAGTGTGCTCACTGCTCCAGGCTGGTGTGGTAACACTATCTGTGATCCTCTGTGAGATGCCCAGAGCAACTGGTGGTAGCTGTGTGCCAGGCGAGGCGAGCGGGCCCGGCCTGGCGGGAGCCATTTGCCTGGCCTGGTGCTCCGCGGTGTGGCCAAGCCTTGGGCCTTGCTCAGCTCCATCAGTGAAGTCATCACAGGGCCCTGCAGAGAATAGTAGTGAGGAATTTCCACGTTGCAGCTCTGGCTGCTCCCACCTCACAGCCCTGTGACCACAGAGGAGGCTTGGGCTGAGCAGGCAGTAATTGGATATGAAGCCAGGCTCTGTGGAGCAGATGCAATGGAACGGGGCAGTTTTATGTTGCATTAGTCAACTAAAGTCTTTTATTGGCATTCATTAGGATGAGGGCTAAGGGAGCACGGGGTATTCTTCAGCCAAAGCCTGGCCCTTTGCAGGGAGGGTAATGAAGCAGCTCAGAGCATGGGGATAGGAGCTGGGCCACACACGGCAGTGTGCAGCACCCTCCCTCTCTGGGAACACCTCAGGAGAGGCAGCTGGAGGGATGTCTGGGGGTGAAACTCCTCCCTGTCTCATCTCCAGGTGTTAATTTGACAACTCACAAAGGCCTCTAGGAGAGTCAGCCATTTGCAGAGGCACACGTTGCTCCTTCTTTCAGGCTGTCAGCCACCGAGGTCAGGCTGTGCCTTGGGGTTTTTGCAGCAAAGTGGTGTGAAAGGAGACAGATAAAAGCTCTGACTCTGTAATCTGTCCTGTTAGCAACTGTGCACAAACACAGGTGTCAGTCAAAGTTGGTTCCACCAAGGTTGCAGTGACCACATCAGTAGCTTCCCCACAAGGATACCACTTCTCCATAAGAAAATGGAGCCAAGAACTGGTGGAAAAGCCACCCAAAAATCAGGCTTGCCTCTCCACCAGCCCATGTTTGTATGTAGCAGTAATTTGTGCCCTGCATCATCCAGTTGCTTTTGTCCTGTTTAAATTGCTCTGTATTAAGCTTTATCTCCTTTTCTCTGTACATGATGATCAATTAATTGTTCTGGCTCTTGTGTAAACTTTTCTCGCCTCATTAGATGCCCTGGGCCCTTTACCCATGAGAAGGTTTGTCAGGCTAGGTTGGTTTGGTTTTTTGGTCTTGGTTTTCTATCACCAAGCAGAATTCAGCAAAAGAGGGTGATCATTTTGTGAAAATTTCCAATACTTGGTGTGTGTGTGAATTTGTAGTGGGTGGCTTGGGTCTTCTTTGCAGTGAACTGAGAACTCATGTCCTCTAGCCTGAACTGGCTTTGGTCTTCTTGAGTTTGACAACATCCCCAAAGCCTGTTTGGTTGGAAGTGATAGAATCAAGAAGGTAAAGCTCCCCTCCTAAATACATGTGGTGATAAGTGAGTTCTTGTGAGTCCTGGTGAAGATCCCAGGGTACCAGCTGGTGGGTGCCTCTGCCTAGACCATTCTCTGGCTCTGGGAAGCCAGTCCACAACTGGACAACAGGTTTTTCTGTTTCTCCAAAACTGAAGCATGTGTCCCACCTGTGAAGTGAGGCTAGGGATCCACATCAGGGATCCGGGTAGATTCCTCTTTAAAAAATAAAGTAAAATAAAGGGATGAAGGTTTTGAATGGAGCAAACTGCACTCACAAGCTGTCAGGTCTTGCAACAGCAGTCACAAGGCAGCTGTCATTGAAGGGGAGGAGAGGAATAAGAGGGATGAAAATACTCAGTGGGAGGTGCTGTTCTGGTTGGAGTTGAGGAGCCTATTCTTTTCCCCAACTATGGGAAAGGAAATGTCTTGATTTAGAGGATGACAGCGGGCTGCACCTGCAGGGGAGATGTGGCAAGAGTCACATGGGGGCAAACAAACCAAACCCCTCAGCACCCTTAGACTGGCATCTAGAAGTGTTCCTGAGCTTGATTTTGCACTCCTGCTGCTCGTAGCCCCTTGAAGCTGCCAGGAGCTGGTAGAGGTGGCTCCTGCATCCCACCAGCTGTGTGTGGACCCGGAGGTAGAGCTGGCTCTGCCATTGCTGCTTGGCCCTCCAGCTGTGCACATAGGTCTGGAGTGTCTTTGGCACCTATATGCAGGATCAGACCAGGGAACACAGATATTTAAAGACTGGTTTGTTGGGGTTTTTTTGAGGGAAAAGGTTTCTTTATTTTCTCTGTTCTAATCCACTATTGGAAATCAAATGTAACTGTTCTCAGAGGGGCAGCTTGGACCATGCACAAGAGAAGGTGTGAGAGGGGCAATGAACTAAGCCCAAGCATGGAAACTAAATCTTCAGGGGTGAATTACTAAAACCATACACTCTGCTGACTGCAGGACTTTTCTGGGGTTGAGGTAGTCTCTTAATTTTGGCAGAACCAAGGAGTCCAGAGTTTTCTTTTTAGTCTTGTTCTTCCAACAAGCTCTGTCTTGATGAAGTCTCCTAGTACCATTGCTAGCAGTTGTCTTTGTTAATTTAATTAAACACAGGGGGTTTCCTGGAGGATATTCTTGCTTGAGCTGTGCGTCTTGGCTTCCCATTGTGATAGATGTTTCCATGTTGCTCAGTATAGTTCCCATAATCTAAGGGGGTTCTGGAAGTCACTGGGCCCTTCTGAAGGGAAAGGAGCAGAATGAACCCAGAAGGAGAATCTTTGAAAACAAAGTGGAAAATCTTTGTGTTTCTTTATCAGGCCATCTTAAAAGATGTCCATAAAGTGAGAGGTCAACATTTGTTTTCCCCAGTCATCCATACCAATGAGTATTTGATTTATGAGGGTCAGGAGCACATCTGAACTGAATGGGTTATCCATGGAAAAAAGTTTGCCTGGGTCCTGAAGAAAAAAAACACCAAAAACCAAAACCCACTTAAATTCATTATTAATTTGCTTTTCAATATTTCTCTTCCTGCATGTGACTTCCCTGCTGCCTTTCTCCTTGGTGCCACTCTTAAAAGTTTATCCTCTTCCATGACAGTGGTGCTAAAATACTGAGGTGACAGAGCTGGACAGCCCTTGGTTTTCCACTTTCTAGTGCTCTCTGTGGGCAGGGCAGCCTGTGGTGCTCAGTGTTTTGATAGCTGCTGGGGCACATTACCTGTGGATTCCCTGGCATTGTAGTAGTGACCTGGCAGGTCAGCCATTTCAATGCTATTTCCCTTTGCTACCTGGCACAAGCCATACAGAATTTTTATATACTGAATTATTTATGGACTCATAATTATTTAGCATCAATATGTCAATGTTACAATGCCCCAGTTGGCCATAAAGGAGTAAAATCTTTCTTTAATTAAAATTACATGGTCCGTGTCAACTTTCCTTGGACCCAACCATTTAAAAACTGAGTTGGGAGTTTGAATTCCAAACTAAATACCTGTGTTTTAAGAAAGACTAAATACAGAGCTTTCTTTCAGCGAGACTGCTCTTGGAAGCCAATAATTTTATGTGTTTTAGGGAGGTTTATGTTGTACTGGGGAGTTTACAATGGACTTCATTGAACTGTAGACCACAGTGGCAGTATTTTTTTTATAAGCAGCTTCTAACAAGGAGGAAGCAGCTTATAATTTAGACTGTCACTGTTCCTGCCCAAAGACAAAAGCCTGAGATGCCTCGATGGGTTAGAGGGACTGCAGAATCTCCAGAGCAAGCAGCTGAGGAAGGCAGCAGAAAGGAATAACTGGTTGCTGAGGAATAATGCACAGGTATCCTTTCTGAAAGAAAACACCACCTCGTGTGGCTTAGTCAGAATATCCTGAAACAGCAGGTAATTTAATTGCACGACCACCCTGCACGTTCCATGAGCCCAGCTCAGTCCTGGCATCGGCGGGTGCAAATCTCTCTGGGAATTGCACCCGCCTAGGCCAAAGCTGAATCTGATCCAGTGTTGTTCTTTCCCTTCTCCCTGAGAGCTCCAAGGCATGGAGATCCACTCCACACTGCCCTGTGTTTGCAGAGCTTGGCAGCAGCTCTACACTGGGTGCTGGAATGACTTGTTATCATGATCACCACTATGCTTGCTCTGTTCCCTGTTCTGAGCCTTGCTTGGGGCATCATTTTCAATCAACATCAGAGGTGTGGGGGGAACAAGGTGCTCAGTTAACAAGGTGCCTTTTGGAGCAGGCAGGAAAATCTGTCAGGATCAGATTTTCCTAATTTATATGTAATTTTTATTAGGATTCATGCTCAGTGACCTGCTGCAGGATCTGTGCTCTGCAGGTGGCAGGGGAAGGGGAGAGTTGGTTCTGTCCCTGCCTCAGCACAGACCTGTCCCCAGTAAGGTGCTAGTGAGAGCAGCCTGCTGGGATTGATCTGTGATGCTGGCACCCACCCATCAGGAATGATGACAGATCTGTCAGCCTGGTTTATTTTAGCCATTAACAGACTGAGCAGCTTCTTTAAAGAGCCCTGAAGCAGCAAGAACAACTGTAATCTCAATGAAAAGCAATTGCTTGTTTCTCTGTTTATACAGCTGGGATGCTTTAACTTGGTATCAGGGCAGCATAGCTAAATTGAGCTAAATTAGCTGCATTTATCTTTAGTAGATACATTAGAGGGAATGACTTGGTGCAAATATGAAGGAAAACTGAGCTGCTGAGTTGTGAAGATCTTCATTACCTTCATTGGCTTTGACTTTCCAGTGCCTTCAGCTGCAAAATGCCTGTTGACACCATCTTGCTCACTATCCTGGTACCTTGGCTGCCTTTTCCTGGGGTTGGATTCACCTAAAATCACAGTCCTGCCAGGGCTGGTGCTGTCCCAAGCTGGAAGGGGACAGCATCCTTACTCCACAGTGCTCACAGACCACATCTTTGGCATGGTAGGGAAGCAACTCTCCCCAGGTAACAGCTAAAGCAGGGCTGGGTGAAAGCTGTAGCCTCCTGGCTCCCAGTGCTGTGTGCACAGCCAGCTTTCAGCCTGCCTCCATCCCTCAGGGCCAGGTGTCCAGACAGGAATGGCTCATTGCCATGGGAGAGCTGGGGGAAGAGAGGAAGGAAAGCAGTAAGCCTTGCAGACAACCCCACGAAGTCCTGGGCAACGTGGAGCTACTTGCTTTTGATTTAGATCAGAGCTGTGCCTGTTCTAGACCTGTCCTGGGCCTGCAGCTTGCTTCCCCGAGCAGCAGAGGTTTTCCAAAGCACCAAGGGGTCCCTGAAGCAGTTGCCTGTCAGCAACACCTCTGGAAATCTCTCCTCACAGAGGCACGGGGCCAGTTGCAGTTTGCCCCCCAGTTCAGCAGCACGGGGTGTTTGCTGCAGAGCCACCCACCATCTCAGACGTGATGCTGCAGCCTCTCGGCTCAAGGAGTCATGTTTAACAGCAAGAATTTTATTATTCTGCCTCAGAAGGTCCCACAAGGCTCCGAGTTCATAGAGAAAAACCTCCCAAAATAGCCAGTGGAAGTGCAAAACCAGAATTATCTTTGAGTCCAGAACACCCCTGAAATTTACTGGCTGTTTATATTGCTAACTGCTACTGCTGGGAGGGGTCCTGTAAATCAGCCTGACAATGTGTGGGTTTTAGGGGGAGAAGTGTTGGGTGAGTAACGATCCATTTGCAGCCCAGAGGCCGTGTGAGATCTCTGCTTGCTGGGTCTGGCTGTGTTTTTCCAGGGGAAACTACCTCCAAGCCCTGGGTGAAAGCAAGCAGCACATGTTCCCCGAGCTGCTGGGGTGAGGGCTGGTCAGGCTTTTTGTTATGTAGAACACAGAGAAATCTCCCAGGCCATCAGACTTCAGTCCCAAACTCTGGACTGTATTTGTGTCCCACGTGTCATTCTGGAGGAGTGCAGAAGAGATGCTCTCACTTCTCCACGTGCAGGTCTTCACCCCAGCAGCCCACGTGCTTTCCTGCACTAGTCCCACGTGGTGTTGATGGCAATTCTTGTGTGATGTCTGGGCGAAGAGGAGCTTGTCAGCATCCCCAGCTCACCTCAGACTGATCTTACTGTGCTTTTTCCAGTCAGAGACTCAGCCAGGGGAGGAAAAAGAGGATACAGAGGAGTGTTGTGTTCTTTTGAGGATTTTTGCTGCACCTCTGAGTAGGGAGACTATGGTAAGGAAGACAGCTTTGAGTTAAAATAACACTCAGGTGGAAAATGGTAGGATTCCCTCCTGAACTCACCTATTTCTTTAACTGCTTTTAATCTTGATGATCTTAGTAACTGAGGTGGGAGATCTGACCTGCTCCTGTAGTGATGCCATGTGCAGGTACCCCTGTTGCCATGCTAGCTCTTCTGGACTTTCATCTGAAGTTTAAATGCAGACATTTCTAGCTGCTTCCCAGGGTTATCCTTCATGAACGAGTTATTTCTCTATAGAAAAATCACTCAGAAATTCAGAAACATCAAGCATGCAGTAGCATGGCTTGCAAGACCCAAGCCAAAGTGTGTTTCTCTCTCCCATTTCCACTGTCCTGCCTCATTCCAGATCCTTATTTGTTTGTGGAGATGGACTCCACTGCTAACAGAGAAGCACTTGTTCCTCAGACCCTGCACTTGGGCTCTCTGAGAGCTTAACAGGGGGCTGGGGATCCCCAAACATGGCCCCTCCTGGTTCCAGGCTGTGGGTGCTGTTGGGATGGGTGATTATTCCAGCCTGAGCTCTGGATCCACAGCCTGGGAACCTGGATGTTGTAGGGCTTTGAGTCTCAGCTCCTATTTTAAGTTACTTCCTTTTTATAGCTGAATTTCCAGGTGGAGGGATGTATTTCTGTATTGAATCTCCTGTTTTCCTTCCCTGATAGCAGTTTTAAATAGCACACAGAATTGTCAGTGGGTAGATCTTTTAATAATTAGGAATTTTTCTGTGTAACTTGGAGCACTTGTGACCTTATAGAAACTTTCTATAAAGAAGAGGAAACAAAGATTGAGACTGGAAAATGCCAATTGCTGAACCAGGATGGAGCATATGGGAGGAAAAATGGCAAATATATTGCTCTGACTATTTCTTTGCTGCCTGACAAGTGTCTTTGAGAAAGAATGGAAGTATTTCAGCTGTATTGAAGTAGCCAGACAAGAAAAGAAGACATGAGACAATTCCCCAGCTCTGTTCCTTCCCTGCCTCTCTCCCACTCTTCTTGGGAAGCCTCACCATGATTCTTCTCCAGTAAGTTGAGGAAGAGTTTAGAGGGAGACCCTCCCATCCCTGAGCAGTGCCCCAAACCTCAGTTCTCTTTCTTTGACACACCATTTCCTTCCTGGAATTAAGTTTTTGCTGACAAAAGTGTAGCTGAAACTGGTGTGCTCATGCAGACAAAAATGAGCTAAGTTCTCAATCACTTGGCTTTTTCCTTAAAAAACAAAAGGAATAAACCAACCAAACTAAATCGGCCACCATTTAAAAAGAAATATATGGGCCTGTTCCATTTTTTAGTTTATTTTTTTCTCATTCTTTACTCCATATCTGTTCTTGAGTGGCCCATCTATAACCAGCAGACTCCAAATGTGTGAGACCCTTTGAGCAGGGGTGGAAGGATGTGCATACAGAGGAGTGGGAAGGATGGAAACTGTGCCACAGGCTCCTCATGTGACAATGGCTGGGCTCTGCACAATGCTCGTGGTGCAGATGGGGGTTTCTTACGTACTAAAACTTCCTAGAATTCACTGTTTTCATTCTCAGTGCTTCATAAACAGGTTTCTCTGAAGGTTTTCATTGCAGTGAGCGTGAGGTTTGTTGTTTCCTTTGAAATACTCCATTTCACATTAGCATTTGGGTAAATAAAAGGTTCCTTTTGGGAACACCTGGACCTCTCCAGTCAAGGGCCACAGCCCAGAGGAGGACAGCTCATTTTTCTGACTCTGCCTTACCTGCTTCTGCCAGTAGCTGAGCTGTTTGCAGCAGATTTCACAATGCCCTCTTCTGGGCATAAATTGCCATCCTCCAGACCACCCATCAAAACCCAGCACGTCCTTTTGGTGGCAAATGGAGCTGGCCTGACAGTTGCAGACCTCCTTCTGGCTCCCCCAGCTATCCTCCCCAGCAGGCTGGAGAAGTCAGGTAACATGAATTAACACTGTAGTTGCTGTAGATTTTCGAGCAGAGCTGCAAAAGACTTTTTACTCCTCACGTTTCATCCACCCCAAAATGTGTTGGCTTCTCACATTCCAACATCCATGATAGTTCCTGATTTTTCCACTGAGTAATTTGTGTCTTTGCCTAAGAGTGACTTCAGTCATGACTTGCATTCTCCTCCAGATAATCAGTGAGTAACTGACTGCTCAGTTCTGTAGCTACCATGACTAATCACCTGACTTTCCCCAAATGCTTGAGCAGCCAGTGTTTGAGGATGCTGGATGTATGAGATGGTCATTTCCCACCGAGTCCATGCAGGGTTTCAGTTGTGGTGCTGGAAACACAAGAGCTCTGATGAGCAAACTGGCAGGAAAGAGTCAGAGTGCCTGAAAGGAAAGGGAATTGAGGAGGGCAGGCACTGAGCTTCGAATGAGACCATAAGGCACGTGCAGTGTGACTCGTTCCAAATGCATTCTGTGACTTTTATTGCTCACCTAAATCAGGAGATGTGACTCTAGCCAAGCTATATAAACTCCCCTCACCCTTTTCCTTTTATTTTCCTATTACCTGTAAGAGAAAACTTGAATATTATTAATGTAATAAATCAAAGGTACTTCCATCAGGCTTCTAAGTATTCACTCTTTTTCCACATAGTTCTTGAGGAGCTTACATTGATCTGATGCTGTGTAAAAAAAATTACTGTTTGCTGGGCAAGAGTGTAACAGGTAGAAGGCAGGGAAGAGGACATGAGCAGCTGGGACTCACTGGATGTGGGTCTGAGGGCCATGGGTTAGGGGTGAACTGTGCAGAGCAGGGCTGATGGTTGGACTGGGTGATCCCAAGGGGCTTTTCCACCCTGGATGATTCTGTGACAGTGAATGTAAAGTGAGGAGAGTTTTGGTCTTTGCTGTATTTCATGCTGAACTGTCTGTGTACAGGTTGTCTGCAAGCCTCTGGATGGCTGTGCTTTAATTTCTTCTTGCTCCTGTGGGTAGCCAGGTGTTGATCTAGAGGAGGAAGGCAGGTGGCTGCTCAAGTGCAAAGCAGTGGCCACAATGACCTCTGCAGGTATTCAGCACACCACATCTCCTTTTTGCTGAGCTAAGCCAAGTCACTGAGTCACTTTGACAAGGTGCTTAACTTGGTGCTTTCTCTTTTTCCCCTCCTCTTTGCCCCTGGTGCAGGCTTAGCAGGGCAGGGAAGGTGCTCTTGGCCCCGTGTCAGCAGCGGGCAGGGAACTGTCCCCACTGGTATTTTTCACGTGTCTCAGCCTCTTCACGTTGGGATGCATCAGGCTTTCATTCGTCAGCTTCTTCAAAGCCTGGAAATATGTTAAAGCAAACCCTAATGAGTTATGAGAAATGATTCATTCTGGAATGGATGTGACAAATTTCATCTGGCCAAGCTCTGCCCAAGTGACTAACTGCTGCGGGAGAACTTTCCAATTGTCCTGCTGAAAGCAGCCTCTGAATTCATTCAGCCTCCTCTGTTTTGATGAAGTATGTGTCAGCTTATTGTTAGTGTGACAGGGAGATACGGGGCTGTTTGTTTTCCTTCTGCTGTTATACAAACAAGCTCCTTGTGACTTATGCACAGTGCGTGCCCCCAGTTCATGATAAGGGCCAGGAATGATAAAGCAGTCCCTGGGCTGTGTGCAGGCTTCTCCTCTGGGTTCATTAGGGACTGAGTAAATCAAACACAGTACTTCTTCCATCCTCTAGCATCCTAGCAATTCCTCCTTTCCAAGGAAAGCAGTATTCTTTCATCTTATTTTATCTTATAATACATAGATATTATAATATATAAAATAAGATATGTATAATTATACCTTATTTTAACTGAAAAGAGCAAGAGGTGGTGGAAAGAGTCAAGGCTTCTATGCAGGAGACATCACAAGCCAAATCTATCTCATCCTGACACTGTCTCCTTACAGATTCCCTGTTCCCAGCTCATTTGCAGTGTGATTCCCTCCCAGCCTCACTACTAAGATTTATTTGGCAGCACCTGAAACCAGGTCTGTCCTTCTGTCCTGTCACCCTGAAGCAAGCTACTGTAACTCTCTCTAAGGGGCCAAAAGCTGAGCCTTTCCCTGTGAAAAAGGAACCACCAAGACATACAATACACAGAATATCTTGTGAGGCACCAACGAAACAGCCGTTTTCTCTGCTGGAAAACGTGGTGTTGCTTGGTGCTAATTTCTTCACTTCTCCCAAATGCTTTGGCCGTGGCAACCCGTGTGAGATAACAGACCCTCTGTGGGGGGGCTGAGGGGATGGAAGGAAAATAACATGGGAACTTGCAGAAAGAGCAGCCAGGTGCAGGTGGAGCTAAAGCAGAGGCACTGGTGACAGATGTTCTTCCTGGCCTGCTGCAGGACTGAGCCCCAGACAGCATCTCCATCACGCTGCCTGACATCTCCTGCTCTGGAGAAGTGAGCTAGTGCATGATGACTTTCACAAGTGTGTCACACTTGCAGAGGAGGTGAAGTGCTGCAGCACCTCTGCCTGTAAACACCTTCTCCATAACACCACTGGCTGGCAGGGGACCATAAAGAGAGACAGGGCTCTGGACAAAGCCTGCACCAGAAGATGATGCTGTTGACTTGTGAAGCTTGGTAGCCACCCTCCTTACAAAAACCTCCTGCAGTGGGCAGATGACAACTCGTGGAGTTGCTGAGGGAGATTTCAGCAGAGTGGAAGGTGAGGCAGCTGTCCACATCTGTGCAGAATTGCTGTGCTGCTGCACGTGCTGTTGTGCAGGGTGGGCTTTGCCTTCCTAGGGCTTGCTGCTCTTCTCCCTGCCTGCATTAACACCCCATGGAGCTGCCTCAAGGAGAGGGTGACACACAGGTGACAAACACCTTCCCAGCCCACAGACCTGTCCTCCTCACAGCTCTCCAGAGGAGAAGCCAAGGCAGCCCTGAGCTTAAGGAAACTTTTGCTGTTGTAACTGCCATGGGATTTTTCTTCTCTGTAAAGATATTTAAGGTAGGTGCACTTCTGTGGGTAGCCTAGATTTACTTGTATACAATGAGAAGGTTCTGATTTTGCAGCTTGGAAGTTAATCTTACTGAGCATTTCTGTGATGTGACCCTCTGTTCTTTGGATGTTAACTGAGTAAAAGGTTTTCAGAGCATGATTATAAATTATTTGCACTAGGGCTGTGCTGTGTGCAGTTTCCCTTAGCTCAGGGTTCCTCTTGCACTGTTGGCATATCTCCTTTGCACTGATGATCTCTTTATTGGGTTATTACCAGTTTGTACTGGTTATTTTGAAGGGAGGTGACAGCAGAATGGGTGGGCTCTGTAAAACCCCATCAGCATGAACCCAGCAAAAAACAGACAATACAGGAGAGTGGAGCATGGCTCAGGCTCCCCTCAGAGCTGGGGCTGAGAACCAAACAAGAAGTTGATGCTTCCACCTCTTCCTATTGATATTTAGAACAGGAAAGCCTTGATCAGGATGCGGCCCTTAGCAGATCAGCCTCCAGCAGAAGGACTGCTTGGAGTTGGTTTTTTTTCATTGTGAGTTTCCCTTTTTAATGAGTTTTCAGTTGTAAAGTTCACGAGAGAGAGTGCCTCCCACATCTGGAAAGCAAGCATGTGGTGCTGTAGGTGTCTGTGCACTGCTCCCGTGGGGAGTGGGGATCCAGCAGCAGTTGTTAAAAGGAAAGGTGAACAGGAACTGCAGCCACATTTCATCAATCCCAGAGTAAAACCTGGGATGTCTTGTCACCAGCTTCGGACAGTCTTCTGTGACTCCTCCCCTGCCAGGCACTTGCTCATAAGGTAAAAAGATATTTGGTTGTTCAAGAAGGACAAAAAAAAAAGCAGTTTCCTTGCTCCTAAACAAAAGATGATAATGTAAATGCTGCCATTTCACCTTGCCCTTCAGAAGGTCATGGTTCTGGCTGGGGGCCACCCTGCAGAGCAGTCTGCTTTGTCACTTCAACAGGTCAGCTCGGATCATCAGAGATCCTCAGCTGGAGCAGGGGAGGGAAACAGGGAGAAGAACAGAGATTGACCAACACTCACTGCTTCTTTGTACACCATCAAGGCCAGAAAGGGGAAACAAAACCCCTCCCAGGATCCCCACAGCACCTTGGGAGGCAGTTCCATGAGGAGGGGGGATTTGGACTGGATGATCTTCTAGATCCCTTCCAACCCCTGGCATTCTAGGGTTCAATCAACACCAGTTGCTTTTGAGCCCTCATTTTCCCAGGTAGGGAAACCTGTGCTGGAAAGCAGGGTCCCAAGGACCAGAGCTGAGGGGATTGGTCAGGGAACCAATGGAACTGTGATGGGGGAGCTGCTGCCTCCCAGGGCAAGGAGAAAAGGGCAGATCTACACTTGAGGAGAAGAGAGAAGGAATAGAGCAAGAGCTGAGGGCTGCAGGTGGGAGAAGGAATGACCATCAAGAGGTCTGAAGATGTGAGCTGCTCTGGTATCAGTTGTTAAGCATTCTCTTGGTCACATTCCTTCTTTTCATAAGGATCTCCCAGCAATTCTGCAGTCCAGGCACATCTGGAAAGGGGGTTGCTGTTTGTTGTCCTGCTTTGTTTTGTTTTTCACCAGGTAAAGAGACATCTTTCCTGGGTTTTCCCCCCGTGCCTGTCTGTCTTCAGGGGAAATGTGAGTGTGGGGTTTTCTGTCGTTCCTGAGCTCTTTCTCCTGCTCTCTAGACAGCTGCCCCTTGGGATAGGAAAAGGAAATTAAACAGCTAATGGTTATGCTTTAATTGGGCTTTATTGGAGTCAACACGGCTTATGTTCTGCATATGTGCTTCAGAGTCAGATACTCCGAGATCCTGCCTTTGCTATTATGAGTTTATGAGAAAGGAAGCCCAGGGAAGATCAATACATCCTCTGTGTAGATTACAAATGGCTCGTGACGTATGTCCACGGGAGCTGTTTTTAGTGAGGGGAGTCTAGTTATTATGGCTTTGACATGAACTTGGCCTGGTGCCCTGAGGGAATGCAATGTAGGCATAATTTGCTCTTCCTGTAATTGTCTATTTAACTTGGCAATCCAGAGTAATTTTTTCCTGTGAAATGAGACCGAGACGTCACTAAAGCGGCGGTCAGATTAATTAATGAGACATAATAATACTCCTAATAAAAAGCCCATGAGCTGAGTCCTCTTCCCTCCCCTTTCCTGCCCTCCCCTGCTGAGAATGCAGCTTCCCAGGAATCCATGAGTCACACTTGGTGAAGGAGATTCTTCTGGAGTTGACGCAAACAATGCGGCGGGGAAGAAGAATAAGTGCAGAACCATCTGTTTGATGAAGTCCTTGACATTTTATTTCATTTCCCCCCATTGCATATTAAAGGAAGTAAATAGAAAAAACATTTTGCTAATTATACCCCTGTTTACTGATGGCTGGCACGGCTTTTATTGTGTTTATCAGCAGCTCCAGCATCCACCTCTCTGCTTTGTGCTAGAGGAGCAGCAGCAGGGTGCTCAGCAAGGCTTTCTGAGCCCCCCATGGCCAAGGGTGCACAAGGAGCCCTTCTGTGCAGGTAGGAAAGGTGGAGGGACCAGATGGCTTTGGGGTAGAGCACCGAGCCTGAAGATGAGGTTAAAACCCTGTCCCTGAGGCTGTCCTGCTCTGGCAGGGGGTTGGACTAGATGATCTTTCTAGGTCCCTTCCAACCTGTTAACACTGATTCTATGGACCTGGAGAGGGCACGGTTCCTATTTCCTTTGTGCTTGGTGTCTTGGCTTTGCGTTTTGCCTCGGCCAAGCCTGGTGGGGGCTGAAGGCAGCTCTTTGCTGTGACTGCTAGCAGGAGCAGTGCTGCTGGCTGCCCTCCTCAGCAAGACACTCACTGCCTCCCTCTCAACGTGCTCCTTGCCTTGTCTGCTTCCCTCTGCAGCTGTGTGTTTATGGCTTAAAGATGGTCCCTGTGCAAGAGATGAGCAGTAAAACTCTGAACCTCGTCCCTCCCTCTGTCTGGGGCTTGGACTTGGCCAGTGGTCAGAGCAAGCCAATGCTCTCTGAAAACAAGTTGGCAGCCAAAGGCCAGTTTTCCTTTGCAAAACCTGAACTATTGGCACTCCTAAAAAGTGACAGCCATGAATCAAAGGGCTGTAAACTGAAGCAGCTTTTCTCCCACCACACCATGTAAGGCCACTGAGAGCAACTTGGCCTAGCCCAGCACTAGGAAGGGAGAGATTTGCAATGCCAAGGAGGACACGGTGACCTTATCTTGGGATGAGGACACTAGGAAATTCACAAACTTTGGAAGACAATTCAGAGTTGTTGGAAAAAAAATAAATCTATTTCTGGTTATTTCCTTGGGTACAAAAGACTTGATGAATTTTCCAGTCCACCATTTGGACAGATTTAAGTGGTTTTATTACTTACACTTCCATGAAGATTCTATCAGTAGTGCTGGCCATCCTGACAAGCTGGGTGTTTTGACTCTCCTCTCTAACTAGCATCAGCTCATTCCAGCAGATTTATGTTCCCTGTGCCATAAACCTCTCAGCTGAGAGCAGAGAGAGTGGAAGATGTATTTCTCCATGGCTCTAGCCATTACACGTGTGCTGACTTGGCCCCAAGGGCTGAGCATCGTGCGTGGGCACGCTCCCTCTACAGTGACCATTAGAGGGGTTTGAAAGCTAGAGAAGGTGGCTGGCTGATGGTGGAGGAGATACCCAGGCTTCACAGCACTGCTTGAAGCACCCAGCACGTGGAAACCATCCCCTCCAAATGGCAAGACTCATCTCCCAGGCTCCAGGGTAACACATCTAGGACAGGTCAAAACTGACACACTGGCTGAAATCCACTTATTGCACTGAGTGTTGACTGCACAAGAGAACAGAGCCAGCATGGAGCACTTCATAAAGCAGTTCTGTCTCCTGACAGCTGGATGTGTGCAGCACAGAGGAGCCAGTGGATGGGTTCCCAGTGTGTCTCAGTTGAAGGCATCTCTGTGTTTGCAGCCCTGGTCTTAGCTGGTGGATGGAAGTGCATGTGTCTGTCTTTGTTCTTGCTTTCCATCTGCAAATCTCTCTTTGAAATGTGATTATACAGAGAGGAGAAGCACTACGTAGCTTCTGCCTTGTTATGGCTGCTCTAGAATCTTTGTTTTATTTGGTAATTATTCTAGTAATGCTGTATTGATTCATAGGAGAGAAAACATCATGTGCTTCTTGGGGTTACATGTACAGTCCAATAGCCTCCCCATTATGCTCCAGAGGTGCATCCCAGCTCAGCACAGCACTCACTCCCCTCTGAGGGGTTCTGACTCCTTTCTGCTCTCCATCTGATCTTTTCCATGCACGGGGTGGTGTGCCATGGCTGCTCCTGGGGTGCCCCTGGTGAGCAGCAGAGGCTGCAGTGCCCTGGAGATGCCATGCAGACTGCTGTGAGGACACGTTGTGCCTGAGGGTCTGTTGAACCTCTCTGCCTTCACAGCAGACCTGTGGCATCTTAGGGGTGGCTTGGTATGAGATTCAGAGCCCAGAGGCTGCTTTTTAGACTCAGGGCTATAGAATATTAGCAGGCAGCCCAGGTTTGGTTGCAGTTGTGCCAGGAACTAGTCCTGCTGGAAACCTGTGGAAACCCCCCAGCACATTCATGCTTTGGATTGAAATTGCATTACATTTCTTTGCATTTCAAAGCCTCTCCACTTGCACTGGGTGAGACCCAGACTTTGTTCCAACGTGTTCAGATGCATCCCAAGGTGTGATAAGAAGGTGAAGAGACCCACCATGGCCAGAGAGGTGCCCTGGCTTTCAGAACAGTGTTTTGTGAGAGCCTGGGGATGGGGGCTTTGTGCTGGGCAAGCAGCGGGGAAAGAGATGGTCCCTTCTCTTTGCTGTCATCCCTGTTGGACTGGAAGAGCTGCTGAGCTGGATGCCAGGCTGTGTGATCTCCAGGGATCTCCAGCAGAAACCCTTCTGGGTGCTTTTAAAGGAAAATTACCCAATTATTTTGATGGAGTTAATGTGGAGATGGTGACCTTTACATTCAAAGCTGTTCTGCCACAAGTGTTCCAAATACATGATGTGCTCTGCTAGCTCTGCTGACAGGTTCCACATGATTAATTGTGTTTATAAAGCGTGTGCAAGGGTTTGGGAAGCCCAGGATAGAAGAACTGGTATGGGATTTATTTTGCACTAAACATGATAAATATACAGTTGGGCTTGGAGGGGTTTTTTTTCTTTCTAGAAATGACCTAATGATGGAAGAGAAAATCACTAATTCATTAAACGAGCTGTTTAATTTTTCTTGCAAGAAAAATAAAAGCAAAGCATATTGGTAGTGGTTGGTCCAACATGTACATTTAGGTCGATCATTTTTTAAGGAAGACTGATGTCTTTAGTACATGGTTTTTACTTCAGGATTGGCCTGGTTCCTGCTTCTCTGGAAGGCTGAGAATTCTTCTGTCAACTGCAGCAGGTCGTGGTGTTTCCAGGGGCCACACACAGGCAGGGGGAATTTCAGGGTGAGCTTGACATGTAGGTAACAGAAGCAGATGTTTGAGTAGGGAAGAGGGCTGAGGATTCCCAGTGGTGCTGCTGTGAGGATGTTACTCAGCAAACAGCAAATGCCAGTGGCTCTGCCTGCTCAGGAGACATCCTGCAAAGACTTCCTCAGCTTTGTTAACACCAAGACATCGTGGCTTGTTCTTGAGCTGCCTCCCCCTCTCACTGTGTCCCAGTACAGGCTTCTCCCCTTCCCTGCACCTTGGCTCCCATCTGAGACCCCCTGCAAGCCTGAGGAGCCTTTTCTTGCTGTCACCAGCTGGGCAGAGAGCTCTGAGTGCCCACCCAGTGCCCACCCAGTGCCCCCTGGAGCTCTCCTGTATGGACAGATGAGTGTGAGGACTGGTTAGCTGGGCTCTCCCTTGCATCATGTCCATTTACAGCAAGGTTTCAGGTCAGGAAGCAGGATTATTTCTGCATCACTCTGTGGCTAACACTGCACCAGCACAGAAACAACTGCAGCCAATAGGTTCTTATTCAAACACATGAGAATGTGAGTGACATTAAAGCTCCTTTACTCAGTTCTGGCAAGGCAAAAGCACTTAGAAAAATGCACATTTTTGTTTATACTCACTGTCTATCTTCTCAGGCCAGCCTGAGTAGAATGAGGAGGGGTTTATGTAAATGAGTAGGGCATGAGCATTGATCTTGTGCTTTTCATTCTATTACACAACATTATTATTATTATTATTGTTAATAATAATAATAATTAATAATAATAATAATAAAAAATCCTCAAGTGTTTTATTCCTCAGCTTTCCACTGAGCCAGAACTTGCCAGAACTACCCAGTACTTCCAAGGTTAGCTCTGCACTAGCTGCCATACTGATTTTAGAAGGCTCAGGGGAGAAACAAAAGCACCTATAAAGGCATTCTAATTTTTACCATAAGCTTGTTCTTTGATTGTAAACTGTATCTCATTTGGCCATCCTGGTTTCTGAGCCTCATGCAGTTCTCTGAATCCATCACTTGCTGCAGCTGCTCAGCACTTAGCACCTGTACATTTACCCCTGAGAGACTCCAGACTGAACCAGAAGATTTTATTGGCATTGAGGCTAATGGCTAAACTTTCAAGATTTGTTTTTCAAATAAATGCACTTTTTTTTTTTCCACACTGTGCTTTCAGCAAGCCAAAGCAGTTAGAGGCTGCTTATGAGAAACCCACCATAAGGCCCTTTCACGTGGGGATCTAAAGAGAACCAGATTGAAGCCCCTTTACACAGTGAGAGTTTTTAAAGAACAAACATTTAATGAGTCTTTAAGCACAGCTTTCCACTGGTCTTAATGAAGAAAAGTGAGGGAGGGGTTCCTCTGTGTTTCATGCTGTACTGTGAAAAAACTGGAATGGAATTTGTCCCAGCGGTTCTTTTTATTCATGTAAATGTTATATTTTTCTTGTCTGGATATGTTATTTTATAAACCTTCCTATGCCTGGTGTCCAAGGCTGCTGTAAGACTCTCTGTCTGGGCTCTTCACTGAAGGAGAGAGGGGAAAAAAGGTGGTGAAGGTTTCCCTGAGTCTCTGAAGCAAGGAGAACCTAAACCCTGCAGCCAAACAGCCTGGCAGTGTGGGACCTGCCAGCACCCAGTCTTTCCAGTCCAACATCTCACTTTTATTTGGGGTGGGACTCTAAACTGGAACTCAGGAGCCCACAGGTGGTACAGATGGACTCCACAAAGGCAGATGTACAGAGCTGGCATTTCCCAGCTCATCAAAATCCTCCTTGCAGGAATAATCTCACGTCAGGAATAAGCAAAATAAGAGCTGGTTGTGATGCAGGCATTTGCAAGGCTGGCTGCTGTTGCTTGGGTTGGTTGTTTTGGTTAAGATGAGTACAGCTGAGGTTTGGTGCCAGTGAGTGCAGCTCAGTGCAGAAGGGCTGCCAGTGGGAGTGCAGGGGCAGTTTCCCCCCTGCTCATGCCTGCTCCCTGGGGAATTAGCCACTTCTCCCAGAGATGGATCTGCTGACACTCTGCATGGAGAAAGAAGGCAAAAGACAGCTGCCAGAGGCTCTGAAATCCTACCCCCTGCTTCCCCATGCCCTGCCTCTAAAAGAGCTCTTAAAGATGCTGTTTAAGTAAAAAAAGCAAACACTTCCTTTATTTTTCTTCTTTCTTTCTGTCTTCCTTTGACAACAGACTGTTCCAGGGCAAGACCTGAACCCTCTTTGTCCTCTCCCAGCTCCAGACTCCACATTTCATTGTTCTTTTGAATTTTTGGTCTAAAAGTTTTCATTTTCCACCCCAGAATCCACTTTTTTTTCATGCAGACCTAGCATTCAATCAATAGAAATGAGAGTTTGAATCTTTATTTTGGACTTCTGGCTGTTCTCCCTCCTTTCACATCTTTGTGTTTTGGAGACTCCAGATGATCTCTCAGGCTGAGGTGCCTCCAGCACTGCTGTGGTGCACAAACTCAGATGCATCTCTCTTGCATGCCCCAGGACCTGGTAGACAGAGTATGTTTGCATTGCTGTTTCCTGGAATAACTAGATGAATGGATTTCAGGCAACAGCAAACCCTAGTGATTATCTTGTCTGATAGACTTCATTACAAAAACTATAGATTTTATCCAGGAATTCTGGACTTCAGCCCACTGAATAGCTTTGAAGTAGGGCACATCTCTTTGGCAATGCACTCTGCTGTTCAATCAGAGCCTTCAGCAGAAGCAGAATTCACCACAGCCCATAGTTATCTGTTCTGAGTGGCTTATGCACACCGTCTAAACTTACAGTTTAGCTCCCACTGAAGCATTTGCTGACTCACAGATTCCAGCCACTGGGAATTCCAGTTCCAGCTGCTGAAGGAGGGACTCTCATGAGTGCAGAGGGGGTCTCCTGAGCAGCCATAGCCTGGCCTCAGTGTTCCCTGGGGAGCAGGGAAAAAAGTAGGACCTTGATGCCTTGAAGTAGGACCTTGAGTTTGTTTTGCAGCACTCCCTAGCTCTTCTGTATGCAATGCAACAGTGCAGTGTAGAACCTCAGAACCACAGAATCCTGCAGGCTGGAAAAGCCCCTTGGGATCATCCAGTCCAACCATCTGCACAGTTCACCCCTAACCCATGTCCCTCAAACCCACATCCAAACCACCCTGAAACACCCCCAGGGCTGGGGACTCAACCCCTCCCTGGGCAGCCTGTGCCAGCCTCTGGATGCTCTTTCTGGGAACAATTTCTCCCTCCTGCCCAGTCTGCCCCTGCCCTGGAGCAGCTGGATCCAGCCCCTCTGGGTCTGTCACTGATCCCTGTGAGCAGAGCCCAGCACCAGCCTCTCTGCACTGGCCTGGCAGGTACTGTCCTTTTCAGTGTGAGCTCTTGATGTTTAGGGCAAAGCCAAACAAGAAGGGGGCGAGAGGAAGGGAGGGAGGGAGGGAGGGAGGGAATGCACTTGCAAAGTGCTGCAAGACGGGGAGGAATTCCTCTGTGGGGAGAAACAACAAAGGAAGGTACCAGGAAATCAAGTATTAATTTTCCCTCGCCAACCATTAGGCTGACACCTGTTAGCCCTGACCATTCCCCAGAGCTGGGGGGGAAAGGCTAATCTCTACCACATTTAGATCAACAAGCTCACCCAGCCGAGCAGCCTCATTATCCCCCCGCGGCGGGGCTGGGGGGCTGCTCCCCCAGCCTGGCCGCCTGCCAGGGCCAGCGAGCTGGGCTTCACAACCTGCCTGCTGGCCACAGCCTCCCTTGGCTCCAGCGGTGCCACAAGTGACAAAAGCACTTTACAGCCCCCTTATTTTTATTTAGATTTCAGCCTGATGAAGGCAGAGGTCAGCCCGGGGGTTTCCTCGGCCACGCACGGGGGGTTTGTTTAGCAGAGATTGCATCTCTCTGATAACACTGGGGCACCTAAAACAGCTGCCTGGCTTGCCCTGGCCTGGGAGGATGGCTGAGGAAGGAAGGGAAAATGAGATATGGACTGGGTATGGCTGAATGGTCAGTGGCTCTGCTGTGCCTCTTGCTTCTGCTTCTGGTGGGGTTTGCCCCATTAGCCAGCCTGACTCAGTGATGCAGAGTCCAGAGCCACAGGATTTATTTGCTTACAGTGTTTGTAGACCAGCTATCACACTGGACATAGATACAAAGATAAATTAATAGGTTTTTTTTTAATTCAAGGATCAGTTTTCCCCACGCATCTCAGCTGACAGGAGTGAGGGGTGGCTGGTGCAGTGCTGCAACTGCCTGGATTGCAAGAGCTTGACACGTGGAGTTGACTTTGCCTGGATCCAAAACTCAGAGATGTTTTGGATTCTTTGCTCCTGCTTGGCCCGTGATTACACCTGCTGGCAGTGGCAGAGATCAGGTTTGAGCCAGAGCTTTCCCACAGCAGTTGTCTTTGTTCAAACCAAAGTTACTCAGTTTTCTCTGGCCATTCTTGCACTGGCAGTAAATTGAACTTACTAAGTACAATTTTTGGTAGCAGGATTTCTTCACCAAGCAGTGATGTGTGCAAGCAAGAAACCCCAGTGGCCCTACAGGAAAGCTGGAGAGGGGTTTTTACAAAGGCAGGTAGGGATGAGAAGAGGGTAATGACTTTAAAACAGAAGAGGGTAGATTTAGATTGGATAGAAGGAAGAGATTGTTCCCCATGAGGGTGGTGAGGCACTGGAGCAGGTTACCCAGAGGGGCTGTGGATGCCCCTCACTGCAAGTGTTCACAGCCAAGCAGAAGGGGCTCTAAGAAACCTGCTCCAGTGGGAGGTGTCTGCCCATGGCAGGGGTTGGAGCTGGGTGAGTTTGAAGGTTCCTTGCAGCCCAGATGGTTCAGTGAGCTGATCTCATGCTGCAGAGGACTTGCCCTGGGAGTTTCCATAAGGTCCCCTGGCTGCAGGGACTGTCTGCTGAGATGGACACTGACGTGGAGCAGCAGGACTGCAATCAACAGTGACACGAGCAGGAAAGCAATGTCAGTTGGTGTTAGAGTGATGATTAGTGTGAATTTTACTTCTTTCTTTTCAACTCACCTCATCCCCATCTGTGCTGGAGCTCTGTCACCCTAGCTTCTGGGAGAAGGAAAGGGGGATCTACATATTTTTCTGCTTCTGGGGTTTCCATGGCTGTCAGTCTGGCACCAGCACACTGTTCCCACTCTGCTGCTGGCTGGGTGGGTATGTGAGTGAAAGCACAGAGGGACAGGGCTAAATTTAGTGTACAAATACAGCACCACAAGGAAAAATGGGCCCCCCTTTCCTTGCAGTCCACGCTGCTGTATGGCAATCTCCACGTGGACCAAATGACCACGTCCCTGAAGGATTTAACCTAGAAACATCAGGCTGAGAATTGTTCAGGCTTGTCTTTCAATGCAGACACCCTCATATTTGTCTGAAACTGGAATCCAAATCCCTGTCTCAAAGACCCAACCCTTGTGCTGTGAGAAGCACTGGAGGTGATTTCACACTCCAAGGAAAGCACGAGGCAGGATGCAAAATAGCTGAGGACAGGAATCATGTGTTGAAACACAATGGTGTGCTGCAAACGTTGAAGTGCACAGCAAAAGTGTCACCAAGATGCTGCTCCCAGCTTCACTGTGTGTATTAAAGCAGCAAATGGAAACCCCTTTTCTCTTTAAACTACGCTTGAATTATATTTACTGTGGTAAAACTCCAGGAGCTTGGTGCATTATATAATAATAAATAAAAAATGCTACTTTATTAAGTCAAATAGTAAAACTGCAGCCAGCCTCTGCTCCAACACAGCGCTGTGGCAAACCATGCTGACTGGGGCTTTATAGCTCCTTTAGCATCTGCACCTAGTTACAGCAGTTTTACTATCTACTTTTCAATATACTCTTCTGATTAAATCTCCTCTTAGGGTTGTGTTTTTATTAGATTCTCTCTCTACATATGCTTGATTTACCAAGACCTTGTGAAATAGAGAAAGTTGCTTTGAAAGTTCCCTTGCATTGTTGGTAAAATACAGAGGAGAACAGGAGGAAGTTAAAATCCACTCCACCTTCCACCATAATGAATTGTGGGGGCAACTGACCCATGGTGGATGCCATTGCTGTGCTGGAAACCAGTTTTCCTCACTGCACTGGGACTGCTCACTGTGTGCCCAAGGAGCCAGGCTGGAAAATTCTCATCTTCTCGTGTCACAACCCCTCAAGTGTCATCAGAGTCTGTGGAGCAATTCCCTTGGGATGCATGGCTAGGAAGCTCTGGTGAGTTCCGTCAGGACATGCTTGAGCTGAACGTGGCATTCTGGCTCCAAAACTGGAGGCATGGGTTAGCTAGGGAGGGAAGGGGACAAAAATAGACATTTTAGATCCTCCGGCTAGAGAATTGGAGACTCCACTGAGGATGCTTCATCCCTTCTGAAGTCAACATGTGGATCTCAGTGCTGAGCTGGCTGCTTTTCAGGGCCCTTGGAAAGGGGGAGACAGTGGACATGAGGAATCTGTTTCTGGGCTTCTTATTAAACTAAGATTTTCCTGCCTCTCATCAAAGGTTTCCTTCTCTTGGTTGCTGGCTACCTGTCCCCATCCATCAGCCTAGCTCGTGTTCCTGGTAACGTGTCCCACACCAAAGGGCTGTCCTCTGCTCCAAAAGCAAGCCTTGGCTTCAGAGAAGCAGATGGGAGAATATCCTGCTGATGGCAGGGGAAGAGAAGGGCTGAATATCAGCTGTAAAGACAGTTGCACACGGGGTCATTTCTTGAGAGCAGTGATCACCACACTGCTCGAGAGATATCACCCAAATTCCATTTATTTCAGCACAAAAACCCAGAAGGAAGTTGTCTTTGCTTCCCTGTCTGTATGTAGCTGAGGGCAGATGCCAGGTTTGCAGTCTTCTGTTTGCTCCTCAGTGCCTGGCCAGGAACAGCACTCATCAGCCCCTCCTCTGTTTGTGTTTCCCCCTTCAGCCCTGGCTGGGCAGCAGGTGATGGGACCCTTCAGTGTCCTCAGCCCTCCCCTGGTGGCAGGGAGCTGCTGGGAGCAGCAGGATACGGACAATAAATGTCAGCAGAGCTGAGAAGCTGAAAGCCGTCCACCTGGGGAAGGGGTAAGAGCCAAACCAAGACCTGCCAGGATGCCCTGAGAGGCTGTCAGTCCATCCTGATCAGAAACACCAGCTGCACACTTTAAATACTCGTTTCAGATCACAGAGAGACATTTCGGGGACCTCTGTGCCTTTCTTTGTTACCTTTTCTCCTTCTGGTTTTGGCAAAAATAATAAACAAGGTTTTTTATGGGTCATGCTGTAGCTTAGGGGAAGTCAAGATGTGTTTTCTAGCACCAGCACCCTGTGACAATTGTGAGGAATCAAAGAGTTTTTCCCTTGTTCTGCATCAGAAGAACTTAGACGAGGGAGAAAAATCTCTTTTATTTTCCTGATAAAAATGCTGAGTGTTTTCTGCAGGGGGATGCTGAGTGTTTTCTGAGGCATTTCACTGACAGGCAACTCCAAGTGGAGATCTTCTCTGGATCATCTATGAAACCCCCCCAAACCAGGGTCTCACAAGGTTTCCTTACACCAGCAATGTCCCAAGACTTTCTCTTCAAGTTATAGGTATTTTTTTTTTCCCTTAAAACCACAGTAAACTAAACTTTGCAAGGCCAGAGAATCTGATTTACTGTGTAGAGGGTTTAATCAGGTTAAGGTGTGATGAAAACTCACCTTGGTGCTCTAGATAATGATGACAGCAGAAAAAAATCTTGCTGTTGGTTTGATTTGAGTGAGCTGCATGTCCCCCTTCCCCTCCACCTCAGGAATGTTTACCAGTGTCTTCTGTAAAACCCAATCCCCAGGCTTATCTGCAATGGAATCTTTTGTTTGCATCTGCTTTAAAGCAGAGGGGGAGTCCTGTGCACTGACACCAGTAAAACCATTAGATAAACAAACCTTCATTTCCTACATTTCCTTAAGACTTCAGATCCTGCTTTGCTTTTTTCCTCCCTCCTAATGCCCCGCTCATTAACAAGTTCATTTGATTCTTTCCTTGGGAATTGAGCAGAGTTTGGCCTCCATCTCAGGGCAAATATCTGAGCAGTGACCTGCCGGCTGCTGTGGGTTAACTGCTGCAGTCCCCACGGGCACTGATCCACCCTTCATTAGCACCTGGGGGGAAAAAAAACCCCAAGAGCTCCAGGATGGCTTGAGAGAGTGAGCTGAGAAAGCCTAGCTGTTATCTCCCAGGGCTCAGGCAGTGGTGGAAAGGGAGCAGGAAGAAAAAGAGGAGTGAGAAGGAAAAGCAGGAGCATTAGGAGACAGTTCCACACTCCCTGTCACAGTTCTGCTGTGCTTCAGCTCTTTTTTGTGCTGTGGAATACGGATGAAGAGTTGAACTGTCCCATCATAGCAGGGAACAGCATGAAAACACTTTTCCTACGACAGGAAAATTTCCATTCCCCTCCAGGTACAGGTAGATACTGGATACAGGTGTAGAGCAGGGCATCAAATCCTTTACCTTGCAGAAAGAACTTGTTTATTCAGGCTGATGCTGCTGAAAGAAAAAACCCAAGAGGTGCCTTCCACAGCCAGCAGGTACCAGGCTGCTGACCCAGCTGATCCAGGCAGATCTCCCCACCCTGTGAAGGGCTGCAGAGCTGGAGCCACAGCTGAAGGAAAGGAGCCTGTTGAACAGAGCTGCTGGGAATGTGCTGGCCTTGCAGGGCCTTATCCTGTTCTGCAGCACTCACAGAAGCAATTCCCTGGACACTGGTCTGTGTTCCAGCCCTTGGAGAGGTCCCTGTTCCCCACTGCTGACACTACTTGTGTGTCTTGTGCTTGCTGTGTTGAGATTTGGCACAGTATTTTATATTAACAGTCCTGTAATGGCACAGAACTAATGGTGACAGCCTGGAAAATGGTGCTTTATATCATATATATATTATTATTATTATTTATATAATCTATATATTATATTATTATTTATATCATATATTTTTTTATGCTGTTCTCTGGGATCCATGGATCTGTGGGATCCATCCTCAGTTCTGTGAGGGATCCATTTTTCTTCTTCTGGAGAAAGTTTCTTCACCTTTCAGTACTTTTGAGGAGTGTAATTTGATGGATTAAGGTTCTGTTTATGTCTTTGCCATTTATTCAGCCCTCTCTGGAGGGTGGGGATCTGGGTGCTGGGCCTGTTTCTTCCTGGCTGGGTTATTATTCTGCTGATGACATTGATTTATCTTTGGTACCTCAAGTGTCTCAGGGTGTTTGCCCCCAGCAAGGCTTCAGCTCCCCCTTCAGCAGCACACCCTGCCCAAGACCCACGTGCATGGCCCTGAAGTCTCTGCCCACCTGAGCCACACAGAGCTTGTCCATCCAGGTCTGGGAGAATGGGTGGGCTTCACCTCACTGCTCAGTTCTCACCATCACCCAGCCTGGCAGATGTAATCCTAAAATACCAACGCTGCATGATGGGGAACCAGCTTTTTTTTTAGGGCCCTGCATGTGTTTCTTGAACAGTGATTTACTTTCCTAGCTACCAGTGTGCTTTGAAAGGCTTGTCCTGGCTGCTCGTGTGCTTTACAAGCGTGTGGCAGACCCGAGTGTTAGTTCTGAGGATAATTTAATGTATGTTTGATCTCCCCACTCTCCATTTTCACTATCACCGGCTTCCCAGGGAGGGAGAAGTAGCCCACCCTATAACCCCTGCACCTTCCACCTCCCCACATATCACTAATGGTCCTCATTCTCCTTCCTGCACTTGAGCCTGGTCTTCCTGGATGGGAATGACCTCCCCTCCACCCCCACTTCTTTTATTATTTCCAAGACAGGCTAGGCATGAAACTGCAAACAGCTGGCAGACATTCCAGGGAGAGAGCTGCACTGGGGCTCCTGCCCTGCACAGGCAGCTGAGCTGAACCTTGCTTTAGGGATCCCAGAGGGCCCCTCAATCAATAATCCACCTATTTTTATGAGAGCTAGATTATGGGGATTTGCAAAGGAGGTGATTAAGTAATGCTTCAAAGAGCAGTTACTACCAACACCTGCAGCACTAATGGGAATCTATTAATAGAAAGTGCACAGTTTAGCAATAATCCCTTAGTCATAGAAATGCCCCTTGATTTATGCCCTTCAGAACAGACAAGGTTTTCCATCTCTGCAGCAGGGTTTAGATGGATGTGACTCCAGCATCTGGCTGAGTGATGACAGTCCAGCTCTCTGGACATCACACAGGGGCCCCAGACAGTCAGCTAGGAAAGGGATAACAACCCTGGTCCTTGCACTGCTGGCCACCTGCACGCTCATGCTGTGTGGAAATGGTTTCCTGTGCTGAGCTAGCTCAGGTGGAGACCTGCAGGTGCCCCAGCCAGACAGTCTCAGCATTGTCAGGCACTGCCCAGGCACCAGGGACACCAGCATTAACTCTTTTGCTGATAGGATGTGGCTAGGCATTGTCTGAGAGCACAGCTTGGCAGGGCTTGGGAGGGACCCTGGAGATCTTGGAGTCCAACCCCCTGCCAGAGCAGGGCCGTGGGATAGAATCTCATTCTGAGGGCTGGAAACTCTCCAGAGGAGACTCCACAACCTCTCTGGGGAGCCCCTGCCAGGCTCTGGGACCCTCCCAGTGCAGAAGTTCCTCCTCCTGCTGAGCTGGCACCTCCTGTGCTCCAGCTCCATCCATTGCCCTTGTCCCAGCCCAGGGCACAGTGAGCAGAGGCTGCCCCTCCTCCTGACACTCAGCTCTGGGTACCCATGGATTCCAGCCCCTCTCAGGCTGCTCTGCTCCAGACTCAAGAGCCCCAGAGCTCTCAGCCTGTCCTCAGCAGACCCCTGTTCCAGCCCCTCCAGCATCCTCACAGCCCTCTGAGATGCAGCCTATCCTACCAGTGGTCCAGAGGTGTAGAGATGATGGGTCCCCCCCCAAAAAAAGACTTAGAACTTAAGGTGTATGTAGAGAACTTTTTCTTTTAGGACAAGAGGATCAGCAAGCTCTCTGAAATGTAGATCTCAAATGAATATTAACACCTTGCACTTTGAATCCACCCACTGCTCTAAGGCTGTGCAGAGTGTTGTCCCCCTGGTGAACTGGAGGTTGAGTGAAGCTCTTCTCTCAGTATTTTATCCCTTTGTTAAGGGGCTTGTTCTGCTAGATCATTCTGTGTTGCACAAGTAGAATGGGAGCAGAAAGAGGCTCAGGTAGATGGTTTGCAACTCTTCAGGAGGTGAAATGTTGGTACTGCGAAGAGCTGGGCTGAATTCAGCTGTCACCCTTCACGAGGAAGGTGCTCTGGGTTCCAGGGGCTCCTAGCTCAAGAAATAGCCTCTGTCTCTCCTGTTTGGACTTCTCAGAGCAGCAGGCCTGCTCTGGATTTATGCCATCATCCCCAAGAGCAGAGGGGATACTCAGCTGCCCCTGGACAGCTGAATTAAGGGCTGGAACTCAGCATAAATCCACCCAAAACTCTTTCTTGTTTGCTTTTGTTTTGCTTTCTGAGGCAGAGATCATGACAACAGGTCACTCTATAAATTATCTGGGGGGGGGGAGAAAGAAATTTTTCAATGACACGTAGCTGTTACTCCCAACCAAACTTTGATATACTTCTGGGAGAATTCTCTTGGGAATGCCCAGGCATTTCCAAATCCCGTTGGTTTTCTTCCCTGCTTGAGTTTTGCCTCAGGACACTCCCCATTCTAGCCCCCTGTGACTTTCTGGCTGTGCTCAGTGCAGTTGGAGCATAGGTAAACCAGACCTACTTCTTTCTCATCACCTACTTGGGCCACAGAGTGGGAAGTTTATCCGTTCCCTCCACCCCGTGCCTCCCATCACTGCACACTTACACATCTGAAGCTGTCAGTGGGAGGCCACTCGACCCTTTATTCCACTGCTGTTAGTCATTTTGAATGGGGAGACAACAAAAATGTCCTGTTTATTAGTAAGAACCTTTTGACAAATACCACGGTACAGAAAATAATGGTGTGAGAGACTCTTGGAAAGGATGCAGCCTTCCTCCTGTGCACAGAAAGCTCAGCATACCTAGACTACTCCTGTCATTTAACCCATCACTTCCCAAGCAGGACACATCCAAAACTCTAGAGAGGGACCTTAATGTGCAAGGAAAGCCAGAATGGACTGAGTTAGCATAAGACATGAGGAATTATAAGATCAAGATGGTGTAACAGGCAAGAAATAAGCAGTGAAGTGGCACAGAAGAAAGGGCTCCTCTTCTTCAGTACCCACCCTGCTTGATTTTCCACCAAGGAGGGGGAGCATTAGAAAGGAACAGCTGTCCTTGCCCTCTGGAATGCACAACAAGGGCTATGGATGTATTTCCCAGCAAGCAGGGTTTGCTGGTGGCTGCTGAGCTGCATTTTGGGCGAGGGTTCTGAGATGTGGCTTGTCTTTCTGCACTGAGCTCTTAGCAACTTGGTACTTTGAGAACTTCTGTGTCTGCAGAGCTGCAGAAATTCTACTTTGAGAAAGCAGGTAAATCATAAGGAAACGTTGCTGGTTTGGGGATCCTTTAGTGGTTCTGCTTTTTCCCTGCTTTTTTTGTGTGTAGGGGGGGGTTTAAGTGACCTGTGTCCAGCCTCTGCATTCCCAGTGTGTTCAGCAGCAGTGCCTGCTGGAAGAGAGCCCGTCTGCTGCTTGTCCTCATGAGTGATGTGCTGCTAGGCACAGAGCTACAGCTTGGCTGCTTGCTGTTGGTCACTGCACTGAGAGAGAGGAACCCTCTTATCTGGAAGCCAGGAGAGAGCTTTCCCAATTCCCTGTCTTACGCAAGCCAGCAGAGTTCTCCCTCCCCACGTCTCTGCCCTGTCTCTGCACACACACATTCTGGGCCCTGGGCTCTTCTCTCATGGAAAACATCACACATTTCTCTTTTTTTACTTATATATATATATCTATATCTGTTTTTTGGTGTAGGAAAGAGAGATCTATCTTTTGTAAGCTGCTTTTTAATAGACCTCTCAGGTTCCAAAAGACTGATAAATTACAAATAGGATAATCATAGAATCATAGCTTGGAAAAGCCTCTTGGGATCATCCAGTCCAACCATTACTCTGCAAAGTTCACCCCTAACCCATGTCCCTCAAACCCACATCCAAACTACCCTGAAACACTCAACCCCCTCCCTGGGCAGCCTGTGCCAGGCTCTGGATGCTCTGTCAGGGAAAAATGTTTCCCTAAAGCCAGTCTAAACATCCCCTGGAGCATCTTGAAGAAGACAGTAATTCCACCTGCAGTGTCCTGTCTACCTCTGGGAGGGACAGGAATGGAGCTAGGATTGGCTTAGGAGGGATGAGCCTCAGGTGCAGGGTTTTTATCAAGTCTGTTTTGAATCGAGAGCACTGGAAGGTGGCAGTGGGTTCCCCAGGGGTACCCCACCTAGATCTGCCACCCAGCAGCCCTCAGCCAGCCCTCAGCCAGCCAAGCCCCCAAGGAAGCTGGGAGAGGAGCAAAGGCAGCAGCCTGAGTGCCCGTGTAAGCCAAAGCAATGTGTCCTCACTGGAGCCATCTCTTCTCCTTACCTAAGCCTCCCCACCCCCAGGAAACACACAGATGGGGAGGAAACAGGATCCAGCCTTCCCAGGGGCAGCAAGGATCCTGAAAAACAGATCCTTCAAGGGAGGAGGGAAAAGAAAGTCACAGGGGCTCCATCTGTGCAATAAAATATTCCACTATACTCTGGGGCCAGATCAATAGCTCTTCATTTAAGCCAGACTTGCTTCTGTTTTCCCTTTTTATTCATATTACCCAGTATGGTAAGACTAGAAGTGAGTAACCCAGCCAGCTTGTCTGCCTTTCCACACCTCCTCTCCCACCAGTTCGTGCCTCAGTTTACCTGCAGACAGGACAGAAGCTTCACCTGGCTGGGAATCTGGGACTGTGCAGAAGGGCTTTGGGTAGCTGGATGTTGGGTGTTGGAAGGACACTGGGAAAGGGCTGGAAAACATGCTGTCAGTGGAAATGATGATTAAGGCAAGGTGACTGCATGGTGATGAAGGCAAGCTGAAGAGCTGCCCTGCCTGAGAGCTCCATCAGTGACACTACATCCATCCAGACTGGGTTTTCACCTTATCTCCACTGCCAGGAACTCTGCTGGCTTTCTCCTATCAGCTGAAGGCCTTGCCAGAGTCAGTGAGATCAGGGCTCTAGCCTCTTACACGGTAGGATGAAGACAGAAAGTGTGTTATTAATTCCAGGATTGTTCCAAGGGTAAAAGTGTCCATTTCAGGAAGGCTCCTGTTGACTTGGAAGCCACCTTTGCTAGCAAAAAACCCCTCACTATATCAGTTTCTGTCTCAAAGGTTCCTGTGTGTATCTTACTTTGTTGACCTTCCCAAAGTGCAGCCTTTCCTCTTCTAACAGCCATTCCCTTCTTGTAGCTGCTCTGTTTGAAAGGCTTGCCTGGCAGACAGTGTAGAAGCTCCAGCCCATTTCTGTAACTCAGAGTTGAAATATTCTGTGCTGGTCACTGCAGGACATCTACCATTCACAGCCCAAGTCCCAGCCAGGCACCACCAGAGGGCTGTGGTCACTGTTCAGCCCCTTTTGGGATGATTGCCACCTCAAAAAGTAATCCTAAAGTCAGTTTTAATCTGCCTAAGGACTGCTGCAAGAGGCAGGTGACTAAGGTTTGAGGGACATCCCCTAACAGGAGATTCCTTGGTATGATACAAGATGGTTCTGAAGAGCTCAGGACAAAAGAAGGGTCCAAACTAGGACCTTAAGTCCCAAATATCCTGAAGTGTGATGGGAATTCTCATCACTGGGCCAAGACACTCCCTGCTAGCAGTGCCCCCTCTTCCCCCACACCCTATTCCTCTCATCTGAGGCTTCCAAAACCCATGTTTGGCTTTTTATGCATGCACACAGATCCTTCTACTTGCAGTTCTGTCTGGAATGCATCAGTCTTAGAGCTGTTGCTCCAGACACGGGTGAGATAAATAGAGTCACCACCAAGTTGTGCCAGGTTTGGACCAGCTCTCATGGTGCAGGTGAGCACACGAATTGATCAGCTGGACCCTGAAGTTAAAATAAGATCAAGTTTATTGGTTTCAGTCTCTTTTTATCTGAAGAATCATTTTCTAAATTAAATTAGTTCTATTCCTAGGCTCTTTAGAGTATAAAATAGATTTGGACAGGAGAAATCAGCAGTGCTGCATGTTACACATTTACTCAGCCATGTCCCTTCTAAGCTTAGAAAAAAATCAGTTCTGCAGTTGCCTGCTAACCCCTAATGCAATTAATACTTAGCAACCCAACCTATTTCTTTGGCTGCTGCTGCATCAGATGAGGTCAGTGCTGGCTGCAGAGGCAAAGGAGGGCTGTTGAAGAGTGTCTGCTGATAATAAGGATATCTATTCACAGCTGATAATACTAGTTAGCACTTCTGTAGCACTTGAGTGCTCAAATCACTTCACATGCAAGTCATACTTTCCAGTCCCTTTCCCTGAAAGAAACCTGGACTCAACCATGCAGCAGGCCACAGAGTGGAGAAGCCAAGGAGAAAATTCCCTGATGTTGACTGGGCAACATTATTAATTTTAATCTTTTATGATGATGCTTCCAAACCACCTCCAGCATTTTCCCAGTGTTTTGTTTCATAGCATTTTACAGAGATCTGCTTGCTAGAACAGAAAACAGAGATTATTCAGTGCGGTGGGAAGTTGTGGTCCACATTAATCAGTGCTTGACATGTCTTATCCAAAGTGAGCTGCCTGCACCACCAAGCTGTTGTGGAAATGCAGCTCTGCCCTGTGCTGCCAGCACTGCCTATTGCTCTCACTAATTAGGAGCTCCTCCCCAGCCCTTGGAAGTGGCTTCTTGGTTCTCTTCAGGATCCAGCATTTCAGATGGTAAAGCAAACCCCTGTGCCTGCAGAAGGGATAGAGATGTCAGGCAGGCTGCTCATCTTTCATGCTCTCTCCATTCCTCCTGCCTGGGCCAGAAATCCAGAGCCATTAGTCTCTCTCGTGCTATCGTGGTGCACAAGCCCTGCAAGAACACAGGCACTCAGACCTTGAAGGATGTAGTGAGGGGAAAATGCAATTGAAAACCTATCTTCTTTTTAACTAGCTTCAGAAATGGCTTGAGCTCTGGCAAAAACAAAATATTGTAGTTATTCCATTTTGTTCAATTTGATTGCCTGAGCCTGTGGATGTTGCTGAGGACTGCTGCCTTTGCTGATGGAAGGAAGCTGGTGCTGAGTTAATGACAGCATTTTTGTGGCTGTGCTCTCAGAAAAGTAGATCTAAGTGGGATTTTGTTGCGGTAGGTTTGCTTTGCTTGGGTTTTTTTAATTGCTGTTTGCCTGGAGAATAAATTTGCAGTAATATGCTGATCTCAACAGAGGTGTCCTTGGAAAGTTTTCTTAGGAACATAAGGGAATTTTTGCTTGGAGTTGGACATCCTTGTATTTCCCTTATGAGTGTGCTCTGACATGTCAGCCTTTCCCATCCCTGTGCAACTGTTCTCCTTGTCTTCCGTCCTAGGGACTCATTTGAATGCTTTTGTTTCCTATTCCACAGTAGGATTGGGTCTCCCAGATAGGAAAAAGCACCTGTTACCTGAAGCTACTTCAGTCAGCAGCTCTAGACCTCCTAGCCAGCCAGAGACTCCAGTCCCAGCTCTTCCAGAGTGTGCCATGTGCCAGTGGAGTTCAGGAGGCTCATCTGGCAGCATCCCCACGTTAGTGTCTTCATGCTGTAAGCATCACAGAGCCTTGTCTTCACACTCCCAGCTTGCTGCTGCAGTGAGAAGCAGGACTTCTGGCCCACAACCGATGTTTTTGCTCATGAAAAGTGCTAAGGGATCATTAGGGTCCAACCCAGCCCAGACACAACTCTCGTTTTTAAGGCTTCATCTGAAACACCCACCCACTGTGAAGCTGAACAGCCCTGAATTTATCTCAAGGAAGATAAAGGCTGAGTCAGCCCAGATGGGACTTGGACCCGTGGTTTAGAGAGAAGTTAGGCACACCACATTTGAAGGTTAAACCAGTAAGACATCCCCATGAGCTAAGGTAAACATACCATCATTTACCCTTTCCTATCTTGAGCTTGCCAAGCTACGTACTATGTGCAGAGCAAAATATGCAAATAACTCAACTGGAACAAACATGGGGGGCTGGAAAAATCCCAAAGCACACTCCAGCTGGCTGCAAGTCCAGCAGAAGTGCACCCTTATTCTCATAAAAGGCAAACCAACAGAGCCAGAGTTTCCTAACAGGGTCTTCCACCTCCACCACAGGCTGAGTTTGGGCCCCTGCCCCAGCTCTGCTCCTCCAGTGGAGCACTGTGTGACACAGCATAATGCAAGCTGCCTCTCTAACCATCTGATGGGGAAGGCAAATCAAGCTGGGAAGATCATTCTGAAGGGAAAACAAATCAGCCACATGTAATCCTACAGAAGAGAAGCTGTTCAGGATTAGTGCCTAATATAATAACAGGAGGAGAAAGCAGGTCAGGAGCCATTGCCCTCCAGAAGCTCCATCCTGCTGCAGTCAAGAGGGAAATTATCCCTGACTGCATCAGGACAGGGACTGAGCCTGGGAGAGAGAAAATTACCTGTAGTGGGGCTGCCTTTTTCCATGATCTTTCTCAAAGCTCCAGGCCAGCAGATCTCTCTGCTCTGTCAGGTCTCACTCCTCCAGAGTAATTCACCTTGGTCTCATCACTGAGGAACTGGTGGGAAGAAGAGGGTGGGCAGTGAGAGCCATGAACAGAAGCAGCATCCACAGATGGAACTGCATTCCCACCTATCCCATCTGCCTTTAGAGACACAGGTCTTTCTGCTTTCCTTCAGGGGTAACAGCAGTGATGTTCTGGCACAGCCTGCTTTGTGTGCTCACCTTTACCCCATCTCCTCACCCCCTGCAGCCACTGCACCTTCCTGCCTTCCCTGATTTATTGTCTGTGCATCAGTCAAACCACCTCAGCTCCAGAACAGAAACATGCTGGATCATTTAACTCTGATTTAACATTAAGAACTAAACGGTCTTTATTTTTAGGTAAATTATTAAGTTCTAAACTTTGTTTTATTTTTATGAGACATTAATATCCATTTAAACTGAGTACATTTTCCAGGTGCATAGTTTCCTCTCCAAACAGGATTTCTTCTTCGAGTGTGTGCAGCTCTGCTCACAGGATCCCTTCTCTTTAAATGCACATCAGTGTGTTTGCCTTGGCTGTGGAGAGCAGGTAGCAGACAGGACATTCTCTAACCCCCATGCTTTGCCAGGTGAACTCCAGCAAGTTCATCCCTTATCCCAGGCTTTGTGTTTCTAAATGTGAAAAGGGGATAATATGGAAAATAACCCTGTCCAAGCTCAATAGTGAGCCACCTGGAAGCAGTGTGTTAGGGTGTTGGGTTATCCCCAGTCCTCCAGCAGCTATGAGCAGCACTGTGACACTCAGAGGAGCTGGCTTGCTTTCCTCTTGGTGCTGAGCTGTAGCTGGGCAGCAGAGAGCTGTCAGCAGGGGAAAGGGCATCCTGGGCAGCCTCTGCAGAGCAAGGATGCTGCCCAGATGGCAGCTGCTGGGAGCTCAGGTTTCCAAATCACCTGCTCTGGATGAAAATCCAGGGACTGGCCTGTCAGCCACTGCCCACTCATTGCTCCACATCATCTGCACCTTCCTTGGCTGCATCCTAACTGAGGCTTAACAAAACCCATTTAATCCCCAGTGTTTGCAAAACAGCCTTCTCTCAGAGCCAATTAAGCTGGCTCAATTAGTACGAGCAAATGTGTTACAGCCTGTTGGAAATTCTGGTTAGAGAGCTGTACTCACAGGTTAGAGCTGTACTGACAGGTTAGAGCTGAACTCACAGGTTAGAGCTGTACTCACAGATTAGAGCTGTACTTACAGGTATTAGGACATTTGTGAGCAGAAAATGGGAGCAGGGTCCTCTCCTCATTCCTTGCTCCTAATAAGAACAAGCTTTCCTCAGGCTGAAAAGCATTAGTCTCAGCAGAATTTCTTTCATGTGAGTGCCTGTGATTGCAAGGGAACTGTGGTGTCATGCTAGCACAGAAGCAGTGACCAGAACAACCCTTCAGAGGGCCTGGAAAGGCTTTCCATGGCTCGCTGGAAGGTATTTATTCATTTGGTTAAGAGGTGGCCTCGTGCCAGATCCTGAATCCAACTGCATCTGAGAATTCCCCTGGATACTCCCTGGAAAGATTTACCATTGCTAGGACATGATCATGGCACCCCAAAAGAGAGATCAAAGCTGGGGATTTGGGGATGAGAAAACACTCTGAGGCTGCTCCCTTCCTTAGCCATGGCCATGTCCAGCATGGGGATGGATGAGAAAACACTCTCTGAGGCTGCTGTCTCCCTTCCTTAGCCATGGCCATGTCCAGCATGGGGATGAGAAACACTCTCTGAGGCTGCTCTCTCCCTCTCTGAGTCTGCTGTCTCCCTTCCTCAGCCATGGCCACGTCCAGCAGACTTCACTGTGCCCTTGGAGTTGCACTTGGCTCTTTGTACTTTTCTGGAGTCGTTTGCAGTGTGCCAGGACATGCAGTTAGCTCAGCCCAGGCTGTAGCTGTGGGAAGCAGAGCTCATTTCCCCACTCAGACCAGCTCTTCTGGGTGTTCACTCCAACCACTTCTTGGTTTGCTGCTATTTTTAATGGCAGTGTAGCTAAAATAAACAGAATGCTTTGCCTTAGGACAGAAAAGGAACAGCTTTGCCCTCCAAAACAGAGGTAGTCATTGTTGTCCCGAGCTGTTGCTCTGTGGGAAGCTGAGATGACAGGTCTGCTCCAGCCCAGATCCTCTTGTGTTGACCATAAGATCCTCCCCTCTGTGCCCACCTATGCTCAGAGCTGGACCTCTCAAATGCAAGCACAGCAGATTACATCTAGTACTTCTGGCTACAAGGACAACTTAGACCAGGCCCAAAATAGAATGCACAGAAAATCTTATTTAGCAATGCAATATTATTTAGCAATACATCAGAGCTAAAACTGTTTGAGTGTAGTAACATGAATCACTCTTTGGCCACGTGCTGCAGTGCCTGACACTCTCCTAAGGAGCCTGTTGGAACTGGATGGTATTTACAGCACTGGGAGATCAAACTGGGTTTGTACTGTGGGTATTAGATGATAAATGAGATGATAAATGATGAATTATGACTTGGCAGAGCTGTGCTCTGTAGAAACACCACACGTTGGCTTCTCTGCTGGCAGCCAGTGGAGACAAGTGCTGAAGGCCCAGTGAAATCCTGCAGTAGTGGGTACCAGCAGAGCCTGAATGACAGCAGGGCACTGACTTTTTTTCCTTTTCCTGCAAGGAAACACATCTCCAGCTCTTCAGTCCAGATTTCTACACGCTGGTTTGCTTTCAATCAGAGCTGTGACCACAGAGGCCTGGAGAGCAGCTCTAGTGTTTTTTCCACACTCCCCCCGTTCACTGCATCTCTGGGTTGTTGGTGGTTTTGCTGCAATAATAGCTAATATTTGCCTGAGGAAGGAGGGCCCAGCTCACCTTGGTGCTGTGCTGAGCTGGTCCTAGCCTGCATCTGCAGTCAGCACACGAGAGCTCAGCTGTTTTTTCATGGGGTTGTTTTTGTCATTACTGAGAGCATGGCTGAAAAACAAGGCAGAGTTAAATGCCCACGGAGGAACGGTTTCTTTTTCTTAATATAACCCTGTCCTGCAGGGATTTGGGAAAGGATTTGGATGAGTCGTGTGCAGTAACGGGGCTTTGGTGCGAGCTGTTCCTTACTTGTTTCATAAAGATCATGTGCCCTGTTATAAGCATCAAAACTGCAGTTCATTAATCTTGGGAGAAATTTTCCCTGCAGTTCAGATCTTGACTGGAGGTGGAGGGGAGAGGGGGGTGGGGGGGAGGCAGGGAATGGCCACGGAGGGTTTTTTTCCACTTCCAGGAGAATGGCACGTTCCTCGGGGAGACAGTAAATTGAAATTAAGGCTGTTGCAGTTGGGCTACAGGATGTGCCTGCAAATGTAGACACGTCGGAATGGTGAAAAAGTCTGTCTGTGCCCATTCATGTGAGGTGAATGGCTTGTAATGTTCTCCTGCCCCTGGGAACGGTGGCTGGGTTGAGGAAAGAAGGCAGGAAGAATGAGATGGATTTGACATAAGTATATTTAAGTGCACCGAAGGCTTTCTCTCCTCCCTGTGGTTTAATGGTGTATTCCACTGGGCTCTACAAGGAAGAGAGAGAGTGAATCCCTACAGCTTTGCTTTTTAAGGATAACAAATCTTAAAACAGGTGTGAGCACGGAAAGATCCTCTTACTTGTTTTTAAGTCCTCCTCGGCCAGCCGGCGTTCTCGTGTATTATTATCATTCCACAGTGCTGGGGAGAGGGGACCTGCAGGGGAAAAAAAATAAATGACTGCAAATGAATAATATCAACTAAGTATGCTGGTCATGCTCTATGAAATTTATTATACTGCGGTTACCAAGAAGACATATTAGCCAGGGTAAAAAGAAGAGAAAAGAAAAGGTTGCAGTGCAGGGAAATACTTTCTTGCCTCTTGGCAACGTGCAGAACATGGGAATAAGCTCTCTGGGAGCCCGGGCTGCTGAACAGCAGGCAGGGGTAAGGAGCAGTAAAAGCATGGCAGCTCTCACCCAGTCTTTGGGTGCTCAGAAGCTTCCACTGGCAGATCTTGCCATGGTTCTCATGATCCTGGTGAGGACTAAGTGGTCAGTGACCGAGGAAAGTGATCAGCTGAACCCTGGAGTTCATGGTAACTCTGAATAAACAGGAAATAAAATTAACTTTCTTACTCCCGTTCCAAAATATTTACTGAGAGGAGAAGAATAAATCCCAGGCTCCAGAGTAGGCTGCCCCAAGTGGTTGGACCTTTGCAACTTGGAAAGGAACTTTACAACCCTTGCCCATATGTTCCTGTCACCCCCCCTTCAAAAGTCTGGCAACTTCGCAGAGGTTTCCCCTTATAGTTGTGAATTTCACATGGAAATATAAGGGTTTCATCAGGAGTTTTGTGTTTCAGCTGTAATAAAAGAAGAGATAGGAATCAAAGACAGTTGTTCCAAGGGAGTGGGGTCTGCAGTGTATAATTACAAGTCCCTGAGCCAAGGGCAGATGCCTGAACGATTTCAATTCTTTTATTACTCTCTAGAACACAGCCAGTGGAACGTTGCTAACGTCCAAGGCTGCAATTGTCTCTCTTGTTTTCCCTTCCCTTTCTTCCTTTTGTTCATCTCTGGGACAGTGCAGGAGAAAGCAATGCTCTTGCCCTGGATGGAGCCCAACAGCAGTACTCAGTGTGAGGAATTTTCACCTCCAGAAACTTAACACCATTTTAATCCCGGGTAAGATTTCATGGCTTTGCCACGAGCTACGTGAGAAGTTGTTTTGGCTCTGGAGAAGCAGGACCACCACCACCATCACCTTTGGCCAGGCAAGCTCTAGGAGACATGTCACAGAAGCTAAAACATCAGGTTTTTAGAGGCAGTGCTCTTTTATAATGCATAATCTCTGCTTAATTAGCTGGTCTCTGTGCTGCCATTGACACGACTATAAAGCAGTCCCCACGTTCAGAGTTCTTTGTGGCTGACACGAGTGAGAAAGGGCATTCTGAGTCCAGGCTCCTAATGAGTTGTCTCAGGCCAGCTAAAGTGGCCCTGGATTTCACCCTCTGGTTTGTTCCAGCAGTTGTCTCTGTTACACGCTGTAATTCCTGCCTCTGGCTTTTCCAACCTGGCATAAGGACAATAGGTAATTCAGATATCTGCATTGTCCCTGCACCCCGTAATGGTATTACAATGACAATTTTATTGCTCCCATAAAGTCTTTGCAACTTCCCCACAGCACATTGTAATTTCACCAGCGGTTGTAAAAGGTCTTAAATTATATTTGTACAGAATTGAGATGAATGGCTTTTAGTATTAATGCATTTCTCATTGTGTAATAGGAATTTTTGTCCCTCTCCCTTTTGCCAAGCGTGGAGAAAAAGCAACTCGGTTCAAGTATTTGTCAACTCCCATTAGAAACATTTAATACTAATAAAATTTATGGATTTAGTTTCCAAAGGATACTGCCAGCGAAGTTCATGATTACTAAATCAGTGCTTAAATACAACCATTGTTCACCTTATAAATTCATATATATTGTTTGACGTGGATAAAGTGCAGCCTTGGAGGCTGAGTCAGCAGCGGAGGGGCTTTTTTCAGGCTTATAAAATAAAAGAAGACTTATTACCAACAAAACAGCTACAGTATGGAAGATGTGCCATAAATATTTCCTGGGAATGGTGGGCAAAATGCTTCTGGGATCCCAGAGCAGGTGAAGCTGCTCTGTTCCCCCAAGCAAGGTGCTGCAAATCAAGGCTCAGGTAGAGAGGGGTTTCAGAGAGTAAAACTCCTCCTGGTTTTAGGGAGGAGAAGAGGGGTGAGGTGAAAGCAGAGCCCAGTGTGAAGGTTCAGCTGCCTGGTCAGTTCCCTACCTTGAGAAGTCCTGTCAAATAGATCGTGCACCAACACCCTGAGCATCCGAGTGGGAAGGGACAGCTGGAGTTGGCAGGAGTCCATGCAGCTGTGATGAAACAACAAAAAAAGATGGCATCAAGGGAAGGGTAAATTCTGCTCTTGACATCCTCAGCACCGAAAACATGTTGCAGAGGAGGAGAGGAAGATAGAGGAACATCTTGGTTTTTATTACACATTGGTGCAGCAGGAGTATGAAAGCAAGGTCCTGTTCATGCTCTGGGGTTGCTTCTCGTTTTAGTCCTTCCTGGAGCTTCTAAATGCACCAGATCCACCTGCAGGGCACCAATTAATTTATCACTGGAAATAGAGTCAAAGAAAATTGACTGAAGTAGACAGACTTGAACAGAGAAAGGAATTGGCTCGGGCAGGCCAGGAGGTTACTAAAAATACAGAGAGCAGAGCCCATTTTATTTGCAAGAGGATCTTCTGCAGACTTGTTGTGTTTTCAATTTTGACTGCATTTGTTCAGCTGGCTCCAGCTTTTGATTTCTGGATGTTTGGATATTCTTTTATTATTATTTTGGATAATAATTCCAACTTCTCTGGCTAGGACACTCCTTTTTTTTTTCTTTTTTTTTCTTTTTGTTCCACATATGAGCAGAAAAATAATTGATGCTGCAAGTCCCCAAAGGCTCCCCGAGTGCCTGGGAGGGAAACGGCAACAGCATTTCATCTGCAAAAATGCTGCTTGAATGAGAAATAGCAAAAGCTGAAGCCACATGTTTGGAGCAAATGTGCTTTAACTAATGGATCCCAGTGTATGATTAACTCACAGTAACTCATAAAGATGACAAGTGCTTTTTTCATTTGACACCAGTGTCCAATGAGAGCCAAATGACGCCCCGTCCCGGCCGGCGTCCCCAGCAGCACCTCCCTCCCGGGTGTCTGAGCAGGGTGGCAGGAGCCAGCTGTGAACATCAGGAGCCAGATGTGCCCATCAGGAGCCATGCCAGCAGAGCTCTTGCACGGGAGGAGCATCGTCCATCACCAACCCAGTTGGGGCTGCAAAGGTGACACCAAGGAGGGGGAAAATGAGGCTTGAAGGGACAGGGAGGAGTGAGGGGGGGAGGAGCGAGGAGGGGAGTATGGGAGGAAAATCTCCTGACAAATTAGTTTGTATTTTCTGTTTCACGGAAGGAAATGCTCTGTGTTTTCTTAAGGAAGTGCAAATTTCTCCACTTCATCCATTTAAAATCCTCACCCTTAGGCCTTTTGTACTGAAGCATGAAGCTTGGAGGCCTTAAATGGTCATAACGTTTCCCTGCAGAGTTTGGCCTCAGGAACCTACTAACAATTCTGGAGGGCTAAAAAGGAAAACCATTTTTACAGCAATTTGGCAACACCCCTTTATAAAGGGGTTCATATGGAGCATCAATTTATTCTGATGGTTTCTTTCCCATATTTGATGAAATATAAGATGCAATTGGAACAAGCGGCTGAAGAAAAAAGGCCATAAACTTTGAACTGGTGTTGTAAAAACACACAGTGTGTTAACGTGAAAGAAGTTACAGACTTAAAAGAATTTACAATGGCTTGCTCATATAATAGTAACACAATAGGCTTGCAAGTTGCAGATGTTTTCTGGTAAATCTGGTATTTTAATACACGTTCCCCTTCAGTGGAACTGTGAGATTTGGAGCTGGGTAATAATAACTCGGTGACACTGGAAAGCAGAGTTGAAGGAAAACTAGTAAAGGGGGGAGGGGGAGAAGCTGAACAGGAATAGAAAGGGCAGCAATTGTCCAGTGGTGCTCCAGTCTATTTCTGCATGGAAAAAGTGTTTGTGAGTGGGGCAAACAATGGAATTTCTCCTGCTTTCCTCAGCGGGCTCAGTGGACCTCACCCTGCAAGTGGGATGTGTGTTTTCCTGAGCTCTCCACCCTTAGGGTGGGGTGGGAAGCTGAGTGTGAATACATCAGGAAGGAGAAGGCACCTGGGAGAGGAGACAGCCCCCCAGCCCCTGTGCTAGCATCCAGTCAGCTCCCACACAGCCCCCTAAGCAAGCAAATCCTGCTGCAAACTGCCAGGGGCCAGCCCCGACTCCCAGTGCAATTCCCAAACTCACAGGACCATTTTTGCTGAAATCACTGCAGTTTTTACCTATATTTGCAGTTCTGGGCATTTTTAATTTCATTTAATTTCCTACACTTTTCATTGACAAAATGGAAATGTACTGTTTAAATAATAATAATAATAATATTTTTTTAAAAA
This sequence comes from Ceyx cyanopectus, assembly GCA_013401355.1. Classification (NCBI taxonomy): domain Eukaryota; kingdom Metazoa; phylum Chordata; class Aves; order Coraciiformes; family Alcedinidae; genus Ceyx; species Ceyx cyanopectus. The sequence continues at coordinate 115,973 of VYZU01087799.1, read as the reverse complement.
ATCACAACCATTCTTAGTTCTTTGCTGACAGTTCAAAATGTGTCAGCAGTTCTTCCCTCTCAGTCTGAGTGCAGCACAGATGCACCATGTATTGTGCAATGTGGATGCATCAAAGGGAGGGAGACCAAGAGAAGGATCATTGCACCCATTTTTCTGAGGGGGAGCAGCCCAGCTCCTTCTACCCTAACTCCAGTCCTTGCTCAGAATACTTCTGCCACCAGTAGAGGCACCTGGAGAATGTGATCCACTTCACCCCAGATTGCTTTGGCCATAGCATGGGATCTCCAGTGTGACCATTTCTCATCCAGCAACAGGAGTTTTGCCCCAAGGGCTTGTCCCTGCCACATAAAGACTGGGGGAAGCAGATGGAAGCCAACCCAGGGCAGTTCCTTGTCTTGTTCTGGAAGGATAAAGCAGCTTTTTGATGGAGAGGTGGTGCAATTGTCTCCTCTTTGCCACGGGTACCAGGTCATCAGGCTGTCACTGCCTGCAGCCTGGGCTGTCAGGTAGCTGTGAATGACATCTGCTCTCTGGGACATGCTGGGTAACTAATTCATGCAGGGAAAAAAAGAGACAACTGAAGGAGGCTTAGTGCACTGTTCTACATAATAGCCCTATTGAGTCTGTTTCCTTATGAAAGAAAAACCCCTTGCACACTGCAGAAAAACTACTTTTTCAAGGAGAAAGAAAATCCCGGAAGCTGCTGAAATTCAACTGTGGAGAAAAACATCCCCCATTCTTTTCTTTGAGCACAGTGTTTTGGTTTTTAATAGATATTTGGAAAGGTTCTGTTTCTGGAGAGAACGTTCTCCTGAATCTGCTCCCGGGGACAAATGTCACCAAAAATCTACCAGAGGGTTAGAGAAAGCCAGGAAAAGGGAAATCAGTCGAGTCAATATTGATAGGGAGGAATCTCTGTTTGGTTTCATGTCCCACAGAGAAGGGGAGGGGAGGAGGGAGTGCCAGGGAGGCACAGAGACAGGGAGCCTTGCTGCCTGTAGGGTTTCCTTGGTGTGGAAAAGCTGCTCCTCACAGGACTTGTTCTCCAGACCCCTCCCCAGCTCCACTGCCTTCTCTGGACCCTCTCCAGCACCTCCATGTCTGGAGGTGCCCAAACCCAGTGGATGGGCACCAGGCAGGGCACTCAGGCCTCCACCATCAGTATTACACGTGTGAGGTGTGTGTGCTCTGCTTTTCACACTGTCTCCATCATCTGATTCAAGCACATGTGCACTCTATTCAACAGAGACCCATTTTTCCTCTGGTACAGTTCAGGCCTGAGGTCACCTACAATATGACACGATGCCAGGACAATATTTCTTTGTATCACACTTGCCAAAACACCACAACTCTCCACTGTGTTTAAAAAGGAAAAAAAAAAAATAACAATAATAATAAAGAAACCACAAGGAATTTTTATTTTCTACAACCTCAATCAGAAGGCAGAAGCAGCTGCCAAATTATATGATAGAAACTCCTACGCACAGAACCCAGTAGAGCTGTAAACTGAACTTCTGTAGCTTTTTAATTGTAAATCCAGATGCTTTTATCCACAATTCTTTTCAATGACCTTTCACTTGAAAGTCAATTTGTCAGTCTACTTACAGTGCCTGAAGAAATCATCAAAGCCACATCACCAAGACATTCTGAAGTTGCTGTTACCTGCACCACTGCAAAGCTGCTGTGCTTGTTTCCTGAGCCAGGCTGCTCACATCTTGCTCCTGCCTGCTCCTTGCTCCAGACTGCAGCAGCCCAGAGCCCTGCCCTTTGTCATCTAAGAGAGGAAGAAGGAGGGAAGGAAAATCACTAGGAATAATTACTCATTACCCCTGCATCGGGGGAATCCCCTTAATATAAATCTGGTCCTTTGTGCAGTTGAGCAGCTTGGGTTACTCTGGAGGCAAAGACAGCCTGGCTGCACTGGAAACCATTAAATAACTGTAATGCTGCTCCAGGGTGGGTGGATTTGGCCTCTTGCTGCAGGGATGGGTGCACAGAGTAGTGCTGGGCTTGCTTCCCCCAGCTGAGCACCAGCTCTTGAATTCCCTGCCCAGACAGGCAGAGCAGACAAGGGATTCTCCTGTCTGCCTGCAGACTCTGGCAGGGAAACCACAGAAACATCCATTTCAAGACCCAATCCAAGAGCTCAAGATAAGTTTCCTCCACCTCTTGAAAAACAGGCTTGAGAATTTCTGAAGTTGAGGCTCAGTTGTATTTCTGGTGCATTCTAAGTTTGGATGAGCCAGAAATATGTGAAAGCAATATTTGGTGAGGGCTGGATGCTCCTGGGGCTTTCTGTGGCCAATCCAGGACCTGCCAAACAGCGAGGAACAGGGAAGTTGCATGCTGTGGGAGGGTGTTTTCATGTGTGGTTTCTAACGGGGAAGAAATTTACATGTAGTTTTGAGCAAAAGCTCCTGGCTGGTTCTAATTATCACCTACCAGTTGGTTCCATCAGTCCTAAAGGTGGTTAGCTCCTGAGTGTTGATTAATTGTACTAATTCCTATTTATTTGAAGTGCTGACAATCAGCCCAATGAAGAAAACAGAACTAAAACTCCTGCACTGCTGAGGCTGGGAATCAGCAGCCAGATGAGCTGAGTGGGTTGGAGGGAAGTGCTGATAATTTCAGAAGACATTTCCTTCTTCCCCTTTTTAGCTGGCACTCAGAACTGGTGGGAGCTGCTGTTCATGAGACGGGAGGAGGGAGAACCCAGGGGCACAAAAGAAAGGAGCAGAAGGTGTAAAGAGGGAGCAAAGCTGGCCAGCAACTTCCAAATGAAGATCAAGAGGAGAGAAAATCCAGCCAGAAGGTCAACTGGTGCAGGGTGAGGGCCACCAAGGCCATGTCTTTCTGGCTGGGAGGGAAGCAAGAGTTGATGTTTGGAAAATACAATCTGTGTGTCTTTGCACTGACTAATCCTCTAGTCATTAATGAAAATATTTCACACTGGGTGGGAAAAAGGCCAGCAAAGATGACAGTTATTCCCAGAGATGAAAAAACCAGTCAGGAGAGAGCAGGACCTGCCCTCAGCCATCATCCCAACCTTATATGGAATAGAAATGGAAAACTTTTCAGGTTTGGAGAAGAAAAAGTGGGTGAGCTTGGAAGCAGAAATACAGGAGTATCATGAGGAAATCTGCTCTTCTATTACTGGCTCAGTCAAAAACAAGCAGCATTGGAAAGCTCATGAGAGAGTCTGTGTTTGTGTGATTCTAGTCTGAGTCCTACAAGAGCAAGGGGTCAGAAGTTTATCCAAAGTATAACCAGCATCTGAACTTTCCAATGCTGAGCTGAACCTCTAACCCAAACCTCTCCTCCAAATGTGATGCTATTTAGATCCCTGCTTCAGTTAACCCACTTCATGCTCAGTTACCATCCTGCCTTCACCCTCTGCTCCTGCTTCCCAGGATGCATTCCTAGCTAATATTCCTGCTGTTGAGATGCACAAATGGAGGCCAAACTCCCTGTGAAAGACATGAAGCCATGCCCTCCTCCTCCTCCTTTCCTTGTTCTCTTTCTTGGTGCCTTGGCATGCACACTGAGCCAGCTGAGCTGCCCTTCACCCTGGGGTACATGGCTCAGCAGGGCAGATGTGGGCTGGGTGGCTGATCTCCCTCTTATGGGGATTCCTGCTTTGCCAGGGGGTCTTACCCAGTGTCTCTTTACTTCCCAGGGAGTGGGGCTTCTGTGAGTGTCTCTCCACACCAGGAGAGTGCAGGCTGAGGCAGCTGTGGCCCGTGGCATCCCTGCTCCAAGGTTCACAGGTATGTGCTTAGGAAACACAGCAGGGACTACACATGGAAGTGTGGGCTCCCAGCAGCACACTGGGGTGGGGAGGCTGCTGCTTTTAGCTCAGGGTGGCTCCACTGGCACCCGTGGGTCCTCCCTAGGGCTGTTCTGCATTATCTGTACCTCCCCATTGTAAGGAGAGCAATGAATTCCAGCTCTTGAGTGTCTCAGTGCAGTTAGAAACATGAGAACTGTGTTTCAAGCCAGGCCAGCCTAAGAAATAAAAGTTCTTCTCATAAAGCAACCCCCATTTACTCTGTCAGCTGGAGGGGCTTCAGGCAGAGTTCTATCTGCTGAGGTGCTGCTTCTTCACAGACCTGAGCCACAGAGCAGCAAAAATCTGGTGCAGTTCTACACAGGCCAGCAGCTTAAAAGCAAACCCTTGAAATGGTTCAAACTGTGCAAATGTAAAACCTGGAAAGTGAGCTCTGAGGCTGTATGAACTCAGGATCCCAATCTCACTTCAGAATGTAATCCTTAGGCTTAATCTGCAGATCGAGAAGCAGAGAGGCTCTGAAATGGATTCAAATGCACTGGAGAGGTGACCTCTCAGCAAAAAACTGCTTAGATTCCCCCAGGCATTTGTATTTTCCCAGCTGATTTTAGTGTTTTAATAACAAGAGATGAAACTCAGAGAGAGACACCACTTCTCTTCTGTCAAATACTGCACATTCCAGAGTGCTTGCTCATGCTCCATCCTTCCCTATGGAGCCACTGCCTAACTTTCCCAAAGCTGATATTAATATCACAGACCATTATAATACAGTTATTTTCATGGAAGCCTGGGAGGAAGTCACGTGGCATTAATTGGTCCCTGGTGGCCAGAAGGTCTCCATTTAGTTTGTTGTTTTTACTCACATAAGCAGCAATGAAGTGAAAAGCTGAGGAAGCAGCAGTGATTGTCTTAAACGAGTTATTTTCTAGTACCTGTTTTGTCCATGAATCATTGTTCCTCTTAATTGGATGCCCGGGGTTAGGAGGCAGAGTGAAGACACACTCACCCCCTTCTCCAGCAGCCAGGCTGAGCTGTCACCTCCTGTGCAGCTTGGGGGCTGGTGGCAGTGTGCCCTGGGCATCCCCTCACCCCATGGCAGGGCTGTGGTGGGCACAGCCACCTTCTGCCTGCCTGAGGAGCTCAGCTCAGCACCACGCACACCACAGCACCACGAGGCTCTTGCCAAATACCTCTGCTGCTGTCACCTGCCACTTCAAAGCCAAGTGCAGCTCTTCCCCTGCTGCTGCCTCCTCCTAACCAGATGGGGCTGAGTCTGAGACAGCTCGAGCCCAGAGTGTCAGAGTGCTCTGGTTATAAACTTGTCAGCACGGGTGCCTGTGTGCAGGCTGGAGCAGGGCTGCCTGCCCCTCTGCTGCAGCATCTCTGCAGGGAGCAGCAGGGGCCTGCAAGGGGCCACTGAGAGCTGGAAGAGGTGAAGTCTCAGTTACAGGCGTGGAATTTCCATCAGAATTACCAAACTCCTTTAATACTTGGAGTATTTGCAGAGTTCTAAGATGTCCTTATAGCTCTTTGGCTAGATATGTTTAAAAAAGTCCTGTCAGTTTTCTTTTTTTCAGTAGATTGTCCCTTAGCACCCCTTTTTGTCACTTTAGGCCACATTTCTTTTATTTAAGGAGATGAAAATTTTGGCCAGAACCAGCAAAAATCTGATTCTGAAATGGCTACTGTGGTACCTCCCAGGAGTGGTCATTTGGCTGCCTCACTCTCTCAGGGATTTCTCCTCCCTAAAGCCCAGCTCCCAGGATGCTTCTCAGGGAGGATGCTCCTCATCTTCAGGAGAGGGAAGGTGTGGGCATCAAGAGTCAGCCAGCTGGGATGTGCTCAGCCACTTGCACCAATGGATACCTGAGGCAACTCATCCCCACAAGGTGTATAGAAGCATTTCCTAATCAAAAAAATCCTCTTTTTTCCCCCCCCAAGAGGTTTGGTAAAGTTTGGGATTGTTTTGGATGAAATTCCAGGCTTTCAGATATCTATAAAAATGAAACATTTTTCCACAGTTTCTCTGGAAAAATGTGTATTGTTGGATATTTGCTTATTTTTGTGCCTGACATCCCTTAGTCCACAACCAGTGTGAAGGAAAACATCTGGCAGAGAGAGTAAAAACCCCTGAGATGCACTGATTTCAAGACTACCCTGGTATTTTTGAACACTCATGAGGCATTTTAGCTGCAACACCTGACTTTTGCCATCTGCAAAGCTCTACCTGCTGCCAAAACCTGCAGCTTCTCTTTGGCTCCTCGGGAGGAGGCTCCATTCTCACCATCAGGACAGCTGCATGCTACCAACATGCCTGATCAATACCAAAAACCAGCTGATAGCTCCAAGAATGGATGGGAATGCTGGTGAACAGCAGCAGGGCCCCTGAGAAGTGCCAGGTTAGCTGTGCCCCAGTCTGCCCCCAGTCCTCCTGTCTTCTCCCAGCCCTGCCCAGCAGCACCATGGAATCTTTTAGGCTGGAAAACACCTTCAGAGTCCAAGTGTCAGCCCAGATCTGCCAAGGCTGCCACTAAACCATGCCCTGAGTCTTTTAGGACCTCCCTGGGCATCCTGTGCCAGGGCTCTACAAGCTTTAAATGAAGATTTTTTTTTCCAACTATCCAAGCTAAGCTCCTGGAAGAACTCGAGGCCATTCCCTCTTACTCTGTGTTGGTGACCGTGGAGCCACGAGGAGCAGAGAGGCCTCAGGAAAGAAAAGGCTGAGTTTTTTATCTGCAATCAGCCATTCCAGCCCAATTCCATTCCACTAAGAACTGAAAGGCTTTTTTGTTTTTATTCCAAAGCCGAATGAAAACAATTTTTGAACTTCAACAGTTGTTGCAAAATGGAATTGTCATCTTGTGGACAGCACCACTGAGCATATGGTGTTACTGTCAAATAAATCTGCTTTAATATCAAAATGAATAGCATTGCACTGATTGCATGCTCAGAGCATTTTTAACTCACTCAAGCCCTATCCTTCCTCATCAGGACAGAGCTTCCAGAGAATCTGGGAGTTTTCCTGCATCACTGATTTGCTTATGCAACTTATTTTGCTTTGCAACCTACCCATTTAGTTGTGGCTTTTGCTTTGTTTAGCAAGGACCACCCCAACAGAAAGAACAACAACTCTGTTTTCTTCCTCTTCCTGGGAGCACTGGCTGTTTTGCAAGAAAGCTGCTTCATCAGACTTTAAGTTCAGCTTTTCTGTTCCAAGTAATTTGGATAATTTGGAGAAATGTTCTTAGTTTTTCCTTAGTCACCCCAAGACAACTCTGTGTTGTCAGTGTGCATTTCATTTTCATGAAGATCCCTAGATATTCACCATCAGCCATCTTATGCAAATTTACCAGCTGGAAATTCCTTGTAGGTCTCAATCTAAGCCAAAAAAAAAAAGGAATTTTGACCTATTTGAGTTCATGACATGCTTGTGAGGTGCAGCAGTGTAACTGTGTCTGTTATACCCAAGGGGAGCTGAGGTTCAGGGTGGGGGTGAAAACTCAGAACTTTTGAGTGTTTTGGTGCAAAGACCCTTAATGTCAACCCATGTTGGAGGAGCTGGAGCAGAGCAGGTCCTGAAATTACTCTGAAATTCTGGATCAAAGTAAAGAAGTGACCTGGGGTCACCAGCTGAGGTGAGGGAACTCTGCCTTCCTCATGAGGGTCCCAAGGATGTCCTGCTGTCAGGGAAGCTCTGGGGCTAAAGCAGTGCATTTTCCACTTGCATTTCTTTTAAAATATATAGGATATAAGATATATTAAGGTTATAAGCCAAAGGGAAATTGTTCTGCACTTTGTTTGCATTCAGTTTGTGGGGTTTTTTCTGATGGCTGGGTATTTAGGGTGTTTGTTGCTGTAGGGATGGCTGGACTCTGATCTAGGAGCTCCTTTCCAGCCAGGATGGTTGTGAGCAGCAGGAGCTGCACACCTACAGATCAGGCTAAACAAGTCATCTCAGCTCCCTCTCTGAACTCCCCTTCCAGCACAGTGAGGATGATGAGCCTGTAGAAAAATGTGGGGGACCTGTGGACAGATAGATTGCCTCAAACTCCACCTGAGTACAAATGTCATGTTTTCTTCTATCTGTGTTTGCATCAAAAGACACAGGACTGTTAGTGCTCAGAACCCAGCATCACTCTTTGGAGGGCTGCATCTTCAGTTGGTATGAACAGGCACAGATCCATCCGTGGAGCTGAGCCAGGCACAGCACTTCTCACAGAATCACAGAATCACAGAAATTAGGGGCTGGAAGGGAGCTAGAAGATCATCTAGTGCAACCCCCCTGCCTGAGCAGGGTTCTCCAGGGTTTGATGCTCCTTGGCTTGAGCTCCTTTGGTCCAGCACTGGGCAAGGGGGCCAAACTAAATAGGACAGCAGAGGGCAGAGGGCAGAATTCACAAACAGCCTCAGAAAACGATTCCTGTTGACCCTTTGGGAAGTTCCAGCTGTCTGCCAAAATAGCTCCACACGAGGAGGTCACCATGAGCAGCCAGCAAGCCTTGCTATGCCAGAGAGCCTGGCCTGCTTGGAGTGAGAGCAGAACTCATTCTGCTCAGGGATTTTCTCCTCAGCTCAGTCTGCTGTGTCTGAAGGTAGCCTGACCAGCTGCCCACCTATTTTCTTAGCAGGCAGTCACCACCAGTGACAGATTTGTGCTTCAGTCTGAACTTCATGGTGTCCAGAGGCTAAAAAAATAGGTGTGACCCAGAGGTTGTTTCCATAAGACACTGGTTCCCAGTTCAGGGTGTGCAAGTGTCACTGGTTTCATGATTTACCTGCTGCTTGATGCAGGAAGGTCCTGCCTTGCAGGCAGGGAGAGCCCTGGGCTGGGGTGCTCTCTGGGCTTTCTTCCATCAAAATACCTCATGAAGTCAATAAAAAAGGCTGCTGAAGAACATCCCCTGCTTTTCTATTTTCAGTGGGGAAAAAAACCCCAAAACCTTTCTCCCCACAGCTTTCTGAGTCTCATAAATACATCACTTGCATACCAGATTAGTGCTCAATCCCAGATCATATTTTATTCAGTATATCTTAGACTTCCACTTTTGTCTTTGGTCATAACTTTCCTATCCTTTATTTATCTAACAAAGCTTATCTAACACCTCATTTTTTGTTTGTTTGGTGTGGGGTTTTTTTTGCCAGCCACAAAGATTATGTATTTATTTGTTTGTTTTGGCAAGTGGTCAGACTTTCTCTCACAGCATTTTCTTTGCAGTTCACTTTCACTGTGTCTGGACACCCCACTCCATTAAGCAACAAGCCCGCTACCTCTGCATGTCCCCACACAGAGAGCACTTCATTTATCGTGGTACAGCACTTATCATTTTATGCTGTTGATTTTTTATAGCCTAATAAGGATAGTTTTATGAGGTTGGTTGTGAATTAGCATCTGTCATTTTCCCTTTGCCCTCTGATCTCTCTGTCTGAGGCCCTTGGCAAAGGCAGAAGAAAACAAGTGCAGCTGAACAGAAAACCCTGGGAATGCTGTGCCAGGTTTTGCTCCACAGCTGGGAGCAAAGAGATGAACTTCAGAGGTGGGACTGAGCTCATTAACACCAAGTGACAATGAAGGGTTTCAGTTGGATGAGCTAATTAGCACAGCTTGCTCTGAAGGAAATAAACCAAGTCTTCTCCTCAATATTAGCATGGTATCTAAAGGAATTTTATCTCTTTTAACCCTCTGCCCTGTGACTGAGTTGAACTGCCAGGCTGTAAATAACTGGTGGAAATGGCACCCACAGCAGTGTGCTCACACACGTGTGTACACACACACACACCCCAGATGATGACTGCACAGACTCCACTTCCCTAGGAAGTAAGCCTAAAATTGAAGTGTTCACATGAAGTAGCAAAGCAGACCAGTTTTGGGAGGCTCCCGTGGAAATCCGTGTGGAGGGCACTGGAGCAGTACCAGTTTGCACCAGTTTGGAGCATCTGGCCCTTATTCTTGACTGGTCCATTGTATGTCCAGCCTTTGCACAATGAAAATGTCAGGTTTTTGAGCCTGGGATCAAAGATGTGTTGGAAAGAAGGTTTGCTAAGGAATTGAGAACCCACAAGGGATGGAGTATGAAGGCTAAATAATATTATTTTAAGGTAATGGCTACAACATTTTCAGGAAGCTGGCTTTCCCTGGATACATCCCATTTTAAGGCATCACTGTTCAGTCTCATAAAGAACCCTGCTGCTGACAAAATGCCCTTCTTGCAGGTCCAGTGACTGCACTGACCAGTCTGAAATGTCTGCCTGCTTGCCACGGCTGGGGAGTGAAGGATCTGGAATGTAATATGCAGTGCAAGGTGAGCTCAACAGCCTTTCTTCCTCCTCCTGATGGTGAGGCAAACAACAAAATCAACCTTGAGTTAGGGGAGCACCTACAACACTTTTGCATTTCATACAAACTCTTCCAAAACCTTGCCTCAGACCCACATCAAAGTGCTTCACGTCAAGTCCCTGCACCCAGTTTCTGTTGCTTCTCACTGGAAGCAATTCCATCTCTATTGGAATCTGGCTGGGAAAATCTTCTGAGAAGCTTTTCCATCCTCTGTAAGATAGTTTAGATTCAACCAGACTTCACAAAACCCAAGCTGGAGCTGACACCAACTCAAAGGCCAAGATTCATGCACAGCTTAGACGCTGGGAGAAGTGCAGTCATGGAAACCACCCTGGCCACCCCCTCAGCTGCTTGGTGAGAGCAAATTCATGCTGCAGGCACCTTGAGGGAGCTCCTGATGTGGCTCTCAGGCATCACTTGAGGTGTTTTCCTGCAAAGGATGCCAGCCAGACTGACACAGCATGAAGCAACCCTGCTGCTCATGATCATCATGGCACTGGAACAGCAATCCAAGCACCCTCTGGCATTTCCCTGCAGGACCCCCTGTCACTGGCAGCAGCTAAAAGGGGCTCTTAGTGCAGACTCTTCTCTTTCAGGGCATTTTCAAAGCCTCTGTGCAGTTGTTAGGAGAAAGTGGAGCAGCAGAGTGAGGAAAGCTGTCTGAAAAGATGCAGTGCTTGGCCTCTTTCAGATCCAGAATGTACTGTGTGTTCCCTGGATGATGGACAACACGCTGGGCAGTTCCAGATAAGGTATCCAATAACTCTCATTTTGTGTCCCCACTCCTCTTGCCCTGGTTCCAGAGAAAATTGAACCAGTGCCTGAGAAATAATTTTATTGTGAGGAAAGTTATTATGAAAATGTACTCTGCTATTTTTCACTGACCTCCAAAATGAACTCCCTAATTAAGTGCAAATGGGAAACTGCCTTGGAGCAGGTTGTCTCTAATCTTGGACAAGACAGATGCAGGAAAGTTTATGAACTTGATAGGCTGAACCTGCCAAAAGTTGATTTTGCTTTCCTTCCATACATAGAATATCTATAACATGTTGCTGAAAAATATGAAAAAAAAAAGGGGGGGGGGATTCCTTAGACATCTGTTTGCACTGAGAGTAAAAAAAAAGAATAAAAAAAAGAAAAAAGGAAAAGCAGATGATAGTCCAGATGATAAACATTTGTGCAGATTAATCTTTTATGCAGTAGCTTTTATCTTCTTATTAAAGAATCTTTTCTTCTTACTGATTTGCAGCATAATTGTAAGAAATTGAAATCATATTAAGAAAAAAAGATTCTCCTGTGTGCCATGGGATGTATTTCTACTGGATTTGCATATAGGAAAAGTGTGTTAATAGAGAAGGAACAGAGACTAAAATTACTGCAATAAATTGCAATACACAAATCTCAGTTCTTGCTGAACTGAACCTGTGTCTTATGGTGAAGTCACAGGAAAATCTGATTATGAATGAGTACCTGTATGCATGCAGAGATTTGCCACTTCAGAATGATGGACAGAAGGTTATGCCCTGGCTCACATGGATGTGTCAGGCCAAGTGGGAAGTGATGGAATGAATCCACCAAATGGAACTGGTCCAAACAATGATATTCTGCTGTCAGAGAACCACTTGAAGCACAGGGGTGCAAGGCAGAGCCAGGAATACCCCAAGGGTAGGGTAGGCAGCCCTATAGGCTGGCTGTCTGCATGATGTCCCCTGGGGGGTACCACCATGGTGCCAGGCACTGGAGCCTTTGCCCTGCCTTGCTTCCTCTACTTTATTAATTGATTTATTTTTAACTGACCATCATCTTTTGCCTTACTCTCATTCTGTGGCCTTGATCTGCAGGAGTCTTGGTTGTGATGCTGTGGACAAGGAGGGGGCACTGCCAAAGCAGGTCTGACATCAGGCCAGTGTCTGCAGAGGTTCCCTTACTGCCCCACATTAAAGTAGTGGAAAATGAGAGGACTCCAAACACAACTGTGAGAACTCCCCTAATTGAAATACAGGCCAGAGAATGAATTTATCTTCTGTCTGAGCATTTTCAGGTGTTTTTTCCAGACCTCTGGCTACAGTTTCTGTTATTTCCCACAATGGAGAAGACCAGCAGTAGCTCTGCTGATATCAGTGTGAACCTGATAGAAGATCAGAATCAGACTCGAGAGATTTATTCACCCGTTTGATCCAGAAATATGTACTCATCATCATCTGAAATGTGTTCTGTACCTGTTCACATCAATCCAGATGCTGTCAGGAAATACATCTATGAAGTCTCTTCACCAACTCTCATAACACATCTGCTGGAAAGATCACCTTTCCTCAGAAAGACACACTTCCTTCACGGGTGACTAAACTCCTTTGAAATCCTTTTTAGTTCAGAGGGATGGGTTTTTTCCCTAGGAAAAAAAAAATACTCTCACCCTACAGGTCTTTTTTTAATAAGATCTTCATTTATCTCCTTGATTTTACCCTTTATCAGTGACTAGCTTAGTAGTGAGAGGCTTCTTGTTAGTAAAAACAAAGTCTGAGTCAGGAAGCAGAGACAAGCTAGAAAGTAGAGCTACAAATGTGTGAGGAAACTGATGCTGCTCTCAGTACAACAGACTGCTGTGAATATCTGATTTATACCAATGCAACTGGCATGAAAAAGATCTGTAATATTTTAAGTTGAAGAAATAGGGCAAGGAATGTCAAGGGACATGAGAAAGGTCATTAAAGCAGATTCTGGGGTTAGAATTTGCTCAGAGAGGTGCATAGAAGTGTTTGTTGCATCTTTGTTTGCACTCATGTTAAGAAGCATCTAAACACAGATGTTTATTGTGTGTAGCATGTGTGAGGACTCTGTGGGTGATTTCAGAGTGCTCTGAGGCCAAGGGGAGCAGGACTCCTTCTCCAACACAGATTTACTACCTGCCAGTTGGCAAAGAAAATCACTTTCCATTTTTAGCACTCTTGCAAATGGCCTCGATCCTCCTGATGCTCAGAACTTGCAGCACATGGCCCTGACTCTGGTAAAATGAGGTGCTTGAACCAAAGGGTACCTCACAAGGTTGCAGAGAGTCAATAGTGGCCACACGTGTGCAGGGATGAGAAGATTTGGCTGGAGAAGCTGGAAACCACATCCAAAAGTCACTGTGCTGCAAAGCTGCTCCTTTTAGAACCACT